>SNQN01002233.1:20578-71186 GCA_008642245.1 Bassia scoparia | reverse complement strand
AATGCGTTGCGCTTTGCAGCGGCATGGATGGATGGAGCTGATCTGAAACTTGCTTCTGAATAACATAGAGCCTTGTTGATGAGCCTTCGACGCAAAGTCCCAAAAACGGGTAGCTCCCAGATGAAGGAATCCTCGTGCCAAAGCAAAAGAGAAACAAGATAGAAACACTAACAGACGCTCGACTAAGAATATATTGTGCTTCACTTACTTCAACGGCCCTATCAGTTGAAGCAACGACCTAAACGAGACCGTCTCTCTCCTTATATAGCATGAAACCCTAATCGCAATACCCACTATCGATGAATTGCTGGACTCGTACATCTTTTTCCAACCCAATCATTATATTATTTATTAAATCATATTATTCCATTATTATTTATTATTAATATTATAGCAACTATATTTATTTTTGTGAAACAAAGTAAAATCGACCCTCTATTACAAAAGTGATAGTATGGTCAACACTATACGACTATGTATGCTTTTACCCCTATGTTTAAAAATCTCAGAAGAAAACATCCAAAAAATAAATTCATGATCGGGATAAGCAATTCAATTGATGATGCACATTCCAGTTCGCGGCACTTGAATCTCGAGACATAACAAAACAGAGAACAATAAGTAGTATTCCATAGAGCCACATAGGAATGAACTTAACATCTACAAGACCAAATCCAAACGTAGCACCGATGATTCTGCCTATGTACATAACAAACTTCCATCACTTATGCAAGCGAGATACCATTTATGCATAAGAGATTCATTAGTACTTGAAACAGGAGAATTAGGATACTAAGGCATATGTTATTTAGGTCAAACCAACCTAAAAATGTACCCCCATGTGCCCAAAAAAGTAGAGCTGATCCATTTATATCTAAACCGCTAAGCAAACTAACGAGCTATGAGCCAAGAATACCCTCTACTGCACACGCATTCAAGTTAAACCGTTGCACACACCAGACTTTAAACATAGGCGGAGATTTTAGCGATCTTTGGCCTTTTATACTCAATGATCTTTAGATACAAACGTATCAGATAGGCACTATCAATTGCAAAACACAATAAAGGGATCGAAATCAACCCAAACAAACCTGTAGATAAGGTAGATAGACATTCTGAGTTCAGTAGAAAACAATTGCCATTCGAGACCAATGGTGCTCCTGAGTTGTTACCTTAGTCTCTTGGTCAATTGCAAAAATGCAAACCAAAAATTCAATAACGTGATGATGGAATTACTGAGACTTCAAGTCTGTCCACTTCATTCCTAACGGTGTTATCCCAGTGAAGTCCCAATTGTTTAGACTTGGGCCGCCCCCTCGCGTATAGTCTTTGGGCGCGCGGATTTGGTACTTACATCGGGTGCTTGTGCGTGGCGCTTGAGCCACGGAACCCGCACTTGTGAGTGCATATTTCTCTAAGTCCTTCCGTTGTCGAAACAAGGCGGTATGTCTCCACACTGCTATTACAAGGTTATTCAAACAAGAGACCACCGAAACGTTCCGATGTCCAGACCATAAATAGCCACCACGTATCCGCTGAACCAGAGTAACTTCATTCGTGGCGGTGCGGACATGGTACGAAATGAGATCGTTGTTTAATACATGAAGATGATCGCCCGCAATGTAGCGGGCCTGACTCTGTGATCTCAATTCAATTCCATTCATCACTGCGATCTATGACAAGCTTGCCAATAACTTACATTATGCACCTTAAAAAGACGTCACTACCCTAAATAATACTACGCAAACGTTTGTGTAATATATTATGCAGCAAGTAGATTACTACGCTAGAACTAGCAAAATTGTGACCACTTTGCATTATCAAGTTAAAACAGGTGCTAAAACCGGTGTTCCATAAGTTAATCTGATTTTAAAGTGATTACTATAATTCCCGGTACTTGTTTAGCAAAAAAATATACAAAATTATAACAACAATTGTATTCAATGCGAGTCATGATGAGCTTCAAGAATAGATAACAAACCAATCGTATAACCCTGAAATCTGCAAACCAAACATAATGTTAGTGTCGTAATAAAAGATCAAGAGCGACACGAAAGTCTTCCGCCTGAATCTATATAAGACAAAGCAAGAATCAACATGTAAGTTTATAATAAAAACGGGCTAATTTAGATCCTCCGCCTTGAATCGCGTATACAGGATAAGAAATCTTAGTATTGAACAAGTCCCACTGATCAAGTAATGTAATGAAATGAAAACATAAAGAAGAAACTGTCACAGACTACGGAAAAGAACAACAACGAGATACTGTAGTATAAACACATTCAAAACGTTAATGAAAAAAATCCATACTCAAATTTACACAGGAACAAATTAACATAGTTGAATTTCTACCATGTTTTGTTAATCAGATCGAACACTACGTAATAGTATATTATACTTAATTGCAAAAAGGAGTACTAAATTAGACGGCCGTATAAATCCTCAGATGATCAGTAAACCCCTTTATATTGCTTGTTAGAATTGAACACACGAATCGATGCTTATGAACATAAATGAACGAGATAGTTTACAAGTGTATCGCAAGAGAAGAACAGAGAAAAAAAGAGAGGAGGAAAGGACCCATTGGAGAATGCGAAGCCGTGTGTAATACTGAAGACCCGCTTGTGTTGTTCAGACATAATGCGTCATGGGCAAGCAACCGGTTAGTTATATAAGCCCCACGCGACGGCGTGGCAAACTAATCGGATGACCGCACAAAAACCCATTGGTCCATTAACCTGAACGATCATTATACGCAACGGCGTGGCCTGCGAATATATAACTGCACTTGCTGGACCCGTTCACCCTCAATATTCAGTCTGCATCATATAAGCATGGTCGTAGTACATCCTGACCATAAGTGATCTCCCAATGCCCTCCCACCTGAGATAAATCCGTGATGCAATTACATACCGCGAGCCTCCGTCTCGCCGTTGATCGTAATCCTGAACAGATGGCTTTGAATTCCCAAACACCGTTGGAAAAGATCGCAAGGTCCGTATCGGGATAATATATGGAGCCTACAGGTCAAGTAAACCAGGCAAGAACGAAAAAAATGCAGTGACAAAAACCCAAAAATATATACATTACATGCTTAAAACTAGCTGGTCTTGTCTAAGGTTTTTCAAAGCGAGTTTTCAAAGCGACTTCATTGCATAGCTTTTATGATTAAATCCAGTCCGTCACAATATATTTCTGAAATCCAGCCAGTACCCTCTTTGAATTGTTTTAAATGATTTCTTCCTATTATATATTCTGATGAATTATTGACAAATGTTTACAATACGCAGGAAATAACGCAGAAATATACAAGGATATACTCAGAAAATCCCTGCGGACCCGTCGACATTAGTTTCTCAGAAAACGTAACACCTTTCTCTGCGAATGCGCAAGGCGTGCTGAGGGACATGATATACCGTGCAATCTTCAAGCAAAATCGAGACGTTGATCGTGGCCACAAGAACAATAACCATTCCCGAAAACAACGCCCAGTAATGTTTCAGGGCTTTCCTATGGAAAACAGAATCATACAGTCGACCGGCGAAACAAACAATGGCAGCGGTGGACTACTTAACGGCTGAGGAACCCACCGCCCAGCACGATTGTACGCTTGCCTATAATGACGCGGTAATTTACCCGTAGCCCTCACAGCCTAATAATACGCTCCTCCAAAGCCCAAATAATACATTGCTATTTTAAATCTCGGCTTGCTCTGCCATTCTACGGATGAGCGGCATAATCGCAATACGCTGCCAGATAGCGAAGCATGATTACGGCTCCCCCTTCCATAGCGTAGTCCCGTCCTGCTCGACATCTCAGCGTATATACCGCAAGGGTTGCTATGCCTCTGTTTGCTTTGCTACTCCGTGGCACCTATCAACACTCACTTCCCTGCCTTGTCAGTCCGGACAGCGATCTTTCACATCGCCCTTCCATCACTCGCCCGCTCTCAACCTCACGCTTTCATCACGTTCTTCCAAACCACGACTATGACACCCCTTCAGCTCTACTTCGACAGCTCTACTGACACACTATCAAGCCAAGTCCAGGTTTCCACCGACTTATCACCTAACTCCCTACTAAATTTCCACGCCTCGCAAATAACAACGAACTCTTCCCTCCTCTCTCTAAACCAAAACACTTTAAACCACATACACATTAATTCTAGTTCGCATAAGCATCGATTCAATATGATTATCTTTTCGATCAACAAGCGTAACAAGTTGGATCTGAGATTACTCACTCAAAAAACTCGTCTTCTCACTCTTTGCTATATTATCTTGTTCTCGACAACTATTTACATCCTCTGACGTTTAATGCAATGTTAATGAGTTTTTAAATGTAAATTAAAACAATCCTAGAAACTCACTTTTTAATAGTTTCAATCTAAATATGTCGGTAATATCACAATGTTTTCAAAGGTTTTCACTTGGCTATATTGGGCTTTTTTCATAACGTTCAATGTTTACTTTATCCATGAATAACCCAATAACGCTAACTACATTCCTATTATCCTGCATTGAATTATTTAGCAATGAAGGGCGAAAGATTCGTCGTCCTCCATGGAGCTGCCTCTGTGTTCATCATAGCCGAACTAACCCTTATAAGTTTTCTTTTGTTTTCACCTAGCGATAATCAACGGCAAAAGGAACTCTCCTGTTCATTGATGGTCTTTACGAAGATATACTTTCTGTTCTTCTTTGCACGATTTGAGGGTAAGAAATAGTTTGCATAGAACCAACAACGCTAACGACGCCTAACACTACTCTGAAAAGTCTGTCAATAATGCAACTATCATATCTATGTGCATGATTGTCAATTCCGTTGCCCTACTAACGAGCGTTTTAGGGATCCACCCAATATGATTTTTGCTGAAAACACAAGACACCGCGGAAATTATTCCGGTGCATCACTTTACCAGTCCAGGATTAACTATGGACACACCTGTTCCGAGCACCTCTCTTAACGGATGCTCTGAGATGTACAAGTGGTCACAAAATTTCGTAGGTTGAGGCTCATAATCTCCTCTGTGCATAATATGAATACCACTAGCTCTACTTAAAGAATAATCCTTTAGTGGGTATGCATAGGAACTCTGTAAGCTAATTGCCCTCTGAACCGTACCTCTAAGTAACCTTTTACCTGAACTCGTTCAAAATTCTTCAGCAGTAGTAAAAGCTACCTATCCGGCTTAATGGAATTATATGCGACAAGTGTATACCTAATGGGCGTCGCTCAGTAATGCACTGAATAAATTACTCTTTTGAGGCAATATGGCATGCCAAATTTTAGGCGAATTGCCACTTATTCAAGGGATCTTATTCCAACTACCATATTGGCCCTCAGGATGAATCCTACAAGTTGTTATGTCAAATGCAGAATAATGCTCTACGTCAATCGCAAGTTAACTTACTTAGTCTTTAAAGATACCATTTAAAGGATTTAAATCATTGCTGGACCACATGATATATACTTCGTTGTATCGAGCTCACGTGAACGCTCCATGCCGCGATTGCAAGCTGCCCGTCTCGTATTGCAATCCGCCCCAACCATGGCTTTAGTGCTTCGATCTTAACCTCTTTCTTATGGCGCTTAGCCTCACTGTGAGCCCCCGCTTATGACCTCAGCAATATTATATCAGCAAGTATAGTTTTGGTGGCATCATGACTTTCTACTTACTTTTTGCTGCATTGCGATGACAATAGAGATTCACATATCTCCTCTGAACGACCTATGCTCCCAAACGATCCATTACACTTAAGCTGTGCTCCAACTAGAACTACAAAGTTCACATCATGCTAATTACTCCAATCACTAACTTGAGTGACTATAAAAACATGAAACTTGCTCCAGATGCTATCTAAATCGACGCAAGAAATCATAAGCTAAGATTTAGACCCTCTTAATCCAGGAGAAATACCTAAAGTCACAACAAACAAGCTCAAAGATATAAGGGTAATGAAGCAGAGGCGAAAGTCAACCTCTATGACTACATAGAAGTCGCTACGGAAGAGAAGCAAACGAGAGATCCTAAATCAACCAGCAATCCCTACGACTGAACACTCGGCTGACAACACCTGGAACGTTTACGGTAAGCATACCCAAACCACCAACGTGCGGCGGTAGACCAAGAATCAAGACGGCCGCAAGTCGCCACAGAACCGGATCCCGTAGGACTGCAAGGGAAACCACTCAGAACATAAGGGCCAGACCCTCAGAAAATGGTCCAAAACTAGTACAGGCCAAGAAACCGCGGCGCCTACATAAGATAAACCACACAGATCTCAAGAAGCGAAGAGAGCGCAGAGAAGAAGCCCCACAACGTGAGCCTACAATTTCAAGGCAGACTTGCAAAAAAAAACAAGGGGAAAGAAATAAACAAAAGATCACCCATTAAGGATGAGAAGACACTGCGGACAGAAACTTCGAACAAAGGTCTACGAATCCCCAACATTATAATACACGATATCATTGAGGACTTTTAAGCAACACTTCTTCACTCAGCCTGATACCTCTTACTCCCGAATAAGAAGTAACGCCCCTCTAGAAGCACCCATTGCAGGTCTCACTCCTGCACGTGCCATATTCTATGCTCGAGACTTACCACCCCTAAGGGAGAGTATACCATTGGTTAGCATGGGTTAATTGATCGATTGCTAAGGCAACTTCTATCCACACCAATGCAACGTGTGTAGTACGTCGTTCTACTGCACTACGTGCTGCATAAGGGTACTCTTGGCCATACCACGCCTAATTGCAATGGTGGAAAACTACCAAAGCTCTGCCCTTAGGCGTGTACACTCTCTGACTATAAACTAGACTGACCATAGTTGGCTTGCGATCAGTTCTAGTATAAGTCTATGTGAATCATTGTACCTGGCTCCCTGACCACTTGTACATTTAACTAACATCTACCACACACATCCTTTCATCGCTAAAGATTCCATGTCATGCATCTCTAGTTCACATCCATGCTATTTCATAGGACTCGAATATAGTCGACTTTAGTTGACCTGCATAACCTTAGCTCTGTGACCATAGGTCATCTAGGACTTTGTCCTTCAAACTTTCGACTTAGTCCCACGCAGCATCAACCATAGGTCCTTTGAGCCCTGACTAACAGAGTAGCACAACAGACTGTAGACCTAATTAAGAGCGCTGTGATAGAGCGTTGTAGATTACACAATTACCGGAATTGACTTTGCATACCCAAGCGCAACATAGGACTCGACGGTTCTAAGGCACTCACGCTTCTTAAACCACCACGTAGCACCAATATTTTCGAGTATCGATACATGTATATCTCAAGCCGCGCTCAATTGTTTCGTGCCCATTTCAAAAAGCAAACGCAAAATGCCAAACTAACTCGCGAAAAACAACTTATAAGCAAGTTTGGATAATTGCACAAAGGTAATCACAAGAAAAAAAAAAGCAAAAAAAAGTCCAAAGAGAACGGAAGGGCCTTGTCTCATTGCGATAGATGCAATGTCATAGTGAAAGGAATCATGTCATGGGGCTAGGACTTTAGGTACTATTATCATGACTCTGCACTTTCATATTGTCAATAATGAACCCAAGACTTTCACTTAAAGGTATTTAGTCTTTGCTTTGACAACCAGGCATGAAGACCGTCTCCAGTAAAGCCTTTGCTCGACCAAAGATCCTGAAGCCCTCAACTCAAACTCCCATGTGAATCCAAATTTTCATGAACCTTCCCATAGCTTCTGAACCTTTCTAGTTCATCCCCAGCCCCAATGGCAACCAGAGCATCTTATCTGGCTTTCTGGTTGGCCTGAGTCACATCCACTTTATCTTAGCGTGCGATCAGTATAATATCAGACACGCGTGCTCACATTAGCACCACCACTCGCCTCAGCACTAATCCAAAAAAACCATTAAAACCTCCGCTCCAACCCTTTTCATTAGCGCCGAATATCAGAGCCATTACACCACCAAAAAGATTGTGACCGGTTTTTGGTTCATTGTGCTGGAGGTGTGCGAGTTTACCTGGCCCAACCAGAAAAGCGCTCTCCTCATAATAGCCTGCGAGTCAAGGTTTCAACAGCTGAAAAGCTACAATATCAAAGGAGTTGACTTCAGGATCCTCCTCTGAACAAGCGAGTTTGAAAGGCAACTCAAAAAGCAAATTCCGACCCCTACCTTCTTACCAAGACCAACCTCCTCTTGACCCCAACCTTGCAACCAACTGCCAAAGATTTCTCAGCCGAAGACGTACCCAAGTTCAAAGCCAACTGATGACCCTCGATTCCATATAAAGGGATTTTAGGACTCTACCATCTTAAAGATTGACCCGTCTCTTGTTTCCAAGCTCTTCCCCTTTCCTGGAATGGATATGTAAGGTGTTTTTTCTTTCTCTGAGAAAGAAATAGCTACTACTTAAGGACATCATCCACGTCATTCATGGAAGATACAGGGTAACATTCAGACTCAAGAATCTTCCAGAGCTTGAAATCCTTAACCAGGCAGAGGAACGAGGACCACCGATCTATTGACTAGAGGAGAGAGATCTGCCCTTAAGCTCATCCGCTTCCTACTGATATAAGAACGGTCAAATCTTCATTTGCTAACCTCTCAAGGGCAGAATACAAAGGAATCATTCTCAAGTTCGAGACCTACCGACATTCGCAAAGGTCTACGGACTTTGCGATTGGACAAAGAGACCATGGATCTTCTTCAATTCACATGTGTCACTAGATTAGCTTTTTGGATCGGACAATTCCTTTCCCTAGAGTATGATCCTTTCTTTTTACGCATGATTCAGTCTATGTCATTGAGTTTAGATTGTGAGTCCTGCAATTAGCCCTCTAGTATAAATTTATGTTGAACTGTAAAGAGTAATTTCTTTTTTCTCATTTCTTTAGACCTCCATTATAGTTTTGTTCCTAACTTTATGAATCAAATTAGGATCACCTCACAATTCAATGGAATTGCAAGAGAGTCCTCTTTCTATGCCCACAAAGAACAAGCCCTTCCCGTCCATTTTCCCTTCATCATGTCAAATCCCTTGGCAACCCTTCTAGAGCCATAAACACAATCATTCAGCCTAGTCATGCTTTCACATAACCACATCTGACCTAACCCTTTTGATCAAGCTGCGTTATGAAAGGCATATGTGCGATAAGGAGAAAAAAGAAAGAAAAATGGTCAAAAATCAAAATAAGTCAAAAAAATCCAAAGTTCATGCTATATTTAAAATATCGTCAATAATTCCATGGGCAAATCCAAAGTTCAAAGCCAATTCAAAAAAAAGCAAGGAGTCTAAAAGCAACACTGGCCCTGTGGTCATTCGTAATCATCAACCTTTTTCAACCCTTCAACCACAGCCACCATACAACACAACAACCTCTCACTACGATGGCATTTGTCAAATCGATTCAACATAGAACTACTACCGGCGTCTGATTCCCAAAAATATACGCTAGGAAGCCTCTGGTCTCGATGTTCGACCAATTCTGACCCCTCATATGTTGATTCCTTAAAGTAAACGGAAGGCAAATTCCTATGTAAGATCCGACATAGTACTCGTATTTGAACCTCATCATCTATATGCCAACACTCAATTCCCTTTCACTACCTTAGTCCAGTAATATTCTTAGCCTTGTTTTTCTTTGAACCTCTAGCCTATCTCTTTCAACACCTAAAGCTCTCCTCACTCTTCCTAGGCTATTCTCTCTGTGTTAGCATCAACAATCCTCCTCACAAGCATCGCATTGCAGCATCTCCTCCATGTCTGCTTCCTCATGGTCAGCATTCACTCAAGTTATATTTGACAAGTCCAAAAATTGCAACATCCTCAAAGCATCATTGCAACCATCTCCTCTGTATGGTTCTCTTCTCACTGCAGCATTCAGCTCAAGGTACCCTTGATTTGCAAGTCAAGAGAATCACAGGTCCCTACAATGTTTCTACAATTACCACCACAAAAAGCTTAAGCAAACCCATGGACTCCACAAAACTCACTGCCTAGCCGTTACTTATCACTTATCACTCAGCTCACGTCAACTGGGTCGCTCTACCCACTAGCCAAACATTCGCCCCATAAACAATTAAGCCATTCCCACACACAGGGCCAAACCCAGGCTTGGTTTGACTTGAATCACAAGCATCTCTTTCTCGAATGTGCTAGACAGGCTTCGCATCCCACAATCAAGAAGCTGCTTGACCGTTATCAATTTTCTTGGTGGTCATCATTCACAATAGATCTAAAAATGGACTCTGGCATTACACACTTCATAGCATTATTCATTGCCATTGAGGGCATCAAATCTCATCATGCGCATTAATGCAATGCCTGGAGCAGACACATACATTGTCCATTCATCACATCACATTGCACATTGCCATGGCACGTATGCACATCGCGACACTTGCACACCTACAACACGAGCTTAGGGCCATCTTACTCATTTGCGTCTCGACAGCGCCTATACGTCATTCCATGCTATAGAATCCCGATCGGTTGCAACACAGCACAACATTTCTTCCCGAAACCAAGTCAGCCTAAAGTAAGTTCCTAGTCGAACGAGCCTTCAAAAATTCAATACTCACATCCTCATACGCATTCATCGCTATCGGCGAATTGTTGCTACACGCAACTTTCCCTAAAGCACAAGTGTCAGCCGTAGGAACGTTCTGACAGAACAAGCTCTGTCCGTACGAACTGTATTACTCACGTCCCAAATCAAATACTTTGACTGTCGGTCTTCACAGTGATTTTCGTCTCTTCAGACTCCAGTCAAAGTAGCCCGTCTTCTTCAACAAAGCTCCTATCGCACCTACTTCGTCTCTTACCTCTCCCGCTACAGAAATCCCAGGCACAACATCTTTCGGTCTACCGATTTTCTTCCCCTACAGAAACCATGCACGCTATCACTCTCTGTCTACGGATTTCCTCCCGCTACAGAAATCCAGCACAAGCATTTTCGGATCTATATGGTTTCTTCCCGTTACAGAAAATCTCAGACAACACCATCCTCTCGGTCTTGAATCTTGCTCACCGCTAACGAAGTTACCCGTCTAGCACATCTTCGTACTTGAATCTTGCTCACCGCTATAGAAAGTTCCATGTACACATCTCGCGTTCTGGAAATTTCTCCCGTGTACAGGGTTCCCGGTCAGCATCTCTCGTTTTCGGATCTTACTCGTCCGTCTAAAGAAAGGTTCCGCGCATTCTCTCGGGTTGAATTTTCTCCCCAGCGCAAATTCCCTTACAACACTTCAAACTCTCCCGAAATATGCCACGTGTCAGTCCATAAGGGAAATACCACCCGGAGAATCCAGGCCTTATCCTACTAAACCATGGGCCACAATCGTAACAGAGTTAAAGACTAACAGTTTGTTTTGCAGGTACCGTACGTACAGGGTCACCAGGTCGCAGAAACATTTGAGTTGCTCTCCGTCCCGGAATCGAGATACTGTTGACTTTCGGTCTTACTGATGACTATGTACTCTTCACTCAGCTAATGGGCATTGTAGGTACACCTGAATAATGTGTCTCCCAAATGAGTTAATACCGATCGAAAACAACCGCCGTCTCGCTTTGTTTCGAATCAGAAAAGATGCTTGGATATCCAAATGTGAAAATAGCCAGGTAGGGATCGTACTCTGGGAATATTGGCAAAAGGTAAAGGCAAGCTTAAAATATTCTTCTTCGGTTTTATTCAAAGTTTTCAAAGGCATCTCTCATGTTTTTGTAATTTTCATGCATGTCCTACATTTTCATCTAATCCTCCAGTATCTTTAAAATTATTTTTCTGTATTTTTCTATATTTTCTATGATTCAATGTTTAATACGCAGAATACGCAGAAATACGGTACGTATACTCAGGGAAATACGCGAATGTTCTAAAACGTACTTTCTTCGAAAGGAGCGTCTAGGATAATCCGTAATTTAAAATACGACGTATGGCAAGGAATTATTCGATCAATATTCAGTTATAAAGTATTACCAGGTTATTACATGAGAATACAGTCGTCATAGACAGCTAATACTCTGCGCTTATACGCTATATACCTCTTGAAAGACCTTGCACTCAGCGTATATACGCTCCTCTAGCGTTATATATATAAATAATTTTTTTTTATCTCGCTTGCTTCCATTGATAGCGTATATACGCAGATAGCGTAGCGTCATGATGACGTCTATGAGCGTTGCTCATCTCAGCTGTATATACTCAGTGGCTTGCCTCGTTTATTTGCTGCCTGCCATATAACATCCTTGCCTTGCTCAGTCCGGACCACTTACTTCACACGCTTCACCTCGACGCTACTCACATATACGCTTTCACACTTCACACGACTTACACCTTCACTCTCTATGGCTCTCACAACACCACAATTCACGACTTCAACCGTTCATTTCATACCTGATACACACACTTCTCTCTCTTCTAAAACACTTTAAAACACATACATCATCTTCCTAGTCAAAGCATATCTCTTTCAATCAACAAGCATCAGAACGGAAGTTGAATTCTGAGAATTACTCACCAATAAATCTCTCTTTCACTCTTTATTATTTCTTTTTGGTCACTTTTAATTTGACTAACAATGTTATGAGTTTTATGGTAATTAAACAACAATGTAGAATCACGTTTTAATTTTTTATGGTAAATATGTATGGTAGTTTCAAATGTTTCAATTTCATGTTTTTTTCTGTTCATTATTATTATCCAGTTGTCACATACTAAACATTCTGTTATTCTCTGTATAGGCAATTGGGAAAGATCATGCTTGTGTTTCTATCTATGACTACAATTTTTCTTTGTTTTTCATGGTAGCGCTTCAAGGCAAAGATTCTGTTTCATATGTTTTACGACCTAACTTTTGTTTTCTTCTGGCAGGATTAGGTAAGCATGAGTTGCATATACTTGATAGTTATGCCACTTCATATGTTGCTATTGGTCATTGTCTTTAACTTGTATATGATTTTGTCTAAACAAAGACCGGAATTTGATCACTTTAAATCAGATTAACTATGCAACCTTTCTACACGTTTTACATGGATCTAATACAGAAGTGTCACAATTTCTAGTTAGTATATCTCTTGTGTCATAATAGGAAACATTTACTACGTAACTTTAGGGTTAGACCTTCTTAGTGTAATGTTAATTTGACAGCTTCAAGAAAGGCTTAATGAGAATGCAAGTTAGATGGTAGCGAGCCGCATACATGCGCAATTGCTTATACAATGACCTGAATTGGACCACTTGCCCAGTAAGTATTCTCCACCCCGAACGGACGACTTACTTGATTGACGTGCCATTATTGTCGCCAACGTTCCGGTGCGCAGTAATAAACCTTTCTGACTCACGGTGGCGACATCCCCTCACATCGGATCAACACTACCCCAACGCATACTGCACTGCGGAATCCTCTAAGCACGCACAACGACCTCAGTAGTACCCGAAGGCCCCCCCCCGTATAGTCGCTGAGCCGGCCCACGTCCACACAGGCTGGATAATCCGGCAGGCTCTGCTCGGTATATACTGCAACAGCTCCGTAATATGATTTTTCCAACACTCGAAAATATTTGATTTCCTCGGTGTTATTTCGTGATGTTCCTTGATTTGACGGCACCTGACACACTGCTCTCCAAGGCAAGAGTTTCTAGAGGTGTTTAGAAGGGTTCACGTTATTTTCGGAGTATTTTTTTGCTTGATTTGTATTTTCTTGGTATTTCCTCGTATAAATACTTATAAAATCATAGAAAATGGTAGAGAACAAATCAGAAAAGATAATCTAAAAAACTGGGTGGAGCTCAGAAGATAAGACAATTGTAAAAGTGGTATCAAGGAGGACAATGGACTATTTCTAAATTGTCAATGAGCATGAGATTGACGAAGTTTGCCGAGGCTCGTTCAAACAATTCAACATAAAGAGCGAAGGGATTGGTTCTTGAATGGCAGACGTCGATGGAACTTCAACCTATAGGCATAATGTTCGTTTGCTGCTCTCAATTTCAAAGAGGTATTATTCCATACGAAGACTTCTTGCGTAAACAAGAAGATTCCGTTAATCATTGTCCAGAGACATGTTGAGGATTGTGAAATCAGGTTGAAAAATTATGTGTTTGAAATTTTGGAGTCTATTGTGATAGATGCTCCGTATGGATTATCCTTTATAGATCACCTAAATTATCTCACAATTTCTATTGTTTCTCTTGATTGTTTTTAAGATCGAGTTAAAAGACTAGATCAGATTTGATAGTAAGTCCAGTCTAGTGATGTTGATGGTTGAGGATAATGGTTAGAAACATGGAAAAATCGAAAGATGGTGGAAAGGCAAATTTAATGTCTATTAGTAGTGTGTTAGAACTCCCTGAACTTAAGATGGAGAAGCCTCCGATGAGTTTCCAAAAATGTTTCAAGTGAAGGTTCTAAGAGAAAAGTATTCATAGAATTGAAACGCATATAAGTTGTGTGAAACTTTATGATGAATTGTTACTGTTTACGCTTCTTCTAATCTACTGTTAAATGTAGCAGACAATAGTCAGGTAAGTACAAGTGGTTATTAACGAGAGGAAAACAGAATGTACAGAGATCTGTGATTAGATGGAGTCAAATGACACAGGAAATAGAACTTCGGTAACTAAAGATCTGGAAGTTGAAATACACCTTGAGTGCAAGCTGCTCATTGTGTTGTTGAACACCTCGATATCCCTACATTTAATAATATTGCAATGCGAGGAAAATCGATGGTTTGTTGGGTGATTCCTATTCTATTCAGAATTGTCAGTTAAAAGTTTTAGCCGTTCTCTATAATGTAACGAATGTCAATATCGGAGCTTCATTTTAGTAGCTTGTACTTATTCTGATGTGTGAGATGATTGATCCCTATGATTCTTAATGAGTCTAAAATCATCTAAAAATGTTAATTTTACACGGGCATGTGTAGGTATCGTTCTAGGAGTTGAACAGAATAGAGCTGCGAGTAAGACGTCTTCTACTAGAGTTTGATATGTTGATACTATATTATGGTTAATCTTATAATCTTTACTAACTCTTCTAAACGCCTTTGGATTTTATTGTCTTGTAGGACAAGGAAAGCACAACCAAGGACATTTGGCTTCCTATGGATTAAAGTCTGTATTTGTGTTCGTGTTGATGTCACTGTTAGTTCAATGTGAATGCTAATTGTGGATTTCTAGTTGAAGCTTGTTTCGAAATGATATTTTGAAACGCTATAGTTTAATAATGTCGTATGTTACTTTAGAAACTGTTGAAGTATTGAAAAATGATGTAGTTTTGTAACACTGGTAAAGCGCTATGTAATGCTAGGTTTCGAGTTTGAGCTGAATGATGATTCGCATATTGGATGGATATGAGCATAGAGCCCCAGAGGCCAATTGGGGGTTACGTGATTATTGTGTTAAAAAACTGTTTTAAATTGCTACTAAAGCCATCGTAATAGTGTGTTTGTATAAAAACAAGTTTTAACTATCTATTCCAACTATAAAGATCATCTATCGTACCCACAACGAGGCAAGCTTTCGACCGATATTGATGGCCGAAATAAGCCAAGCATGAGCCACCACACCTAACGGTTAATTGAAAACGTAGCTGAGTGAGGTTGTTCTAGTCAACCAACGCCTAACGAGCCGTACGAGCCGAGCCCCGTATAGGGTTCGCAGTCTGTTCAGATATATCAGCCTATTCAAACCCTCGCACTGCTTTAGTGTTGCAAAGGATATCTCTGAACGTCTCAGACATGATGCTTGAAGCCTCTCTGACTTAGTGACTCCATTATGATTTCATAATTGCCTGGAACAGCATTCCTAAAACTCAGCCTCCACTTCAAAACTTTCTTCTTTAGGTTGAAAAATTAACAAGATCAACGCATTTGCGTATTTCTTCTTGAGATTTTCAGACCTGTCTGTCCTCATCTTTTATTGATGAAGGCCTTGCAAAGCCTTGCATTGGTGAGTTGGGTTGGCCAAGCACTGAAATGCCACCGACAACATTGGTTGTCGTAATCCATCTGCTAACATTTTGCACAGCATTAGGACCCCTTCATTCACAACACACTTCAATATTAGACTTTGACAGCAATAGCCATTAGAAAGCTCCTGCATGTCAATCTGAGAAACAAATATTAGTATCGATATGACACCAATTGCTATCCATCTAAATTTTTGTATCTAACTCTGAAAGAAATTTCAAATCAATTTCACATGGACATTTGCAGTCTTTTCAGAAAAATTACATTTCCTTTATCATTTCATCTTGTTCCTATTCTGAAAAATTAGCAATCATTAGTTTTCATGAGTTAGAGCATTAAGTCCATTTGCAGTAAACGTTTCCTATTATTTCATTTATTATCCTCTTTCTTGTGTCTACCACTAGTTTAACTTCTTAATCAAACATCTCATTCACATTTCTTAATGTTCAAATGTGTATTCTCTTCGTTGATCAGAACTTGACAGTCCTTCTTTTTGAGAAGATTTCTTGTTCTACTAGTTGAGACATTTAATGGTGGACTGAATAATTGTTCTGCTATCACACATCCATTTGATCATCATCGGATCTTGGCTCTCTTCTGTTGCATTGGCGTAGTGCAAATACTTATGTTTGGTTTTAGATTCTTCAGTCAAACACCTTTCATACGCAACCACCGCACTAGCAAGAGCACAATCAGGAAAATGCACTTAAAATCTTTCTAAAGAAAGACAACCCTTCTGGACTATAGATCGAACTCAGACTCTTAGGTAGGTTAAGCATACAAATCTATCTGGCTCTCTAAACTACGATCGATACCTCAACAAATTCTCCCTTTCCTGGTTATCTTAGCGAGATCTCCAATGGAAAACCTCTAATCTTTCACTAGTAAAATGACTCAAAGAAATACCCTTTCTTGCTGTCTTGCCAGTCTGAATAGAGTTTGCTGGAGATGGGTGAACTAATAAAACGCAGTCTGGTGAGAGAACTAGAGTAACAACCTTATTTCAAGTACAATTCTGTTCTCTGTACATTGGCAGTTAAATCTAACAAAATTTCTCTCGGTTAGACCACATATCCAACGCTAGGAAAAAGGAAGCAAACATTCAAGGAACTTTGAAACTCCGACCTGGAAACGAATAAATCCGGTAATCCATTCAGGATAGGGATTACAAGTCCCTTTTTAGGAAAACCAGCATTTGCCCCATGCTCTTTAGATCATCTCATCATTTTGGTCTACGAGGGGTTCATGATGAACCTGTCCCATCTGGAAGTTCTGATCTTGGCTATGTTGGATGCTGTTATCGGTAATAGGCAGGATAACGTGTCTCCCCATAAGGATTTTAGTTATATCCAACCCAGCTGGAAACCTCCAGTATTACTAGAGTTTTGGTTCCCAACGCATGATGTCCCCCATAGCATTACCTATGCATGTGATCCTTGCCCCCAAGCGATTATTCAGAGGAGGATGCATTGGTAGAATAAGGCTGATGTTGATAACCGATTCCCGGTTGTGAAAAGTAAGTGGATTGTGGTGAATTAGGACAGCAGGATATATATATATTGAGGAATATGTCTATTAGTTGTGTTTGAAAACCGCCACTAGTAGAGAATACCCCGTCCAGTTGCATAACGTTTACCCCCACACCAAAGGTGTTCTAGTGGGTGAACGATCTTCATTAACGCTGTCAAGGGAATATAATAGAAGTCAACAGTAACAAAAGAAGGTCCAGGGTCACCATGGCTATAGCCTACCTCGGGCCTAATTTCCCTTCGGCTCCTATTCCCTCATTGGCATCTTGGAGACAGAAAACTCCTTCATTACTATCTGAAGAGCGACAGACGTGTAGTTCCTCTCAATGTTTGTTTAGGATAACCTAAGATGGTTCCTCCCTAGGATTTTCAACAGTTATTCCTAAATATCTGGCAGTTAACAAACATCAACCGTTCATTCAGTTGATTATGTTTCTCCACTAAAGGTTCAATCGAGTACTAGCTCAGTAGCAATCGTCTTAGATAACGCCACATTTAGTAGCATTCAACATCTCGTGATATCCAAATAAATCCTATCCACCTGTCTTTATCTGCCTGCTGTGAGTGGAGCCAAAGCATTAGCAACTCAACAATTATCACCCTTGCAGTTTCATTTACCAACCTCAGACGCAGATTGTCGAACCGTTCCCTTTGATCTCCTTCAAACCTTCCACACAGCTTTAACAATATCCACGTAATGCGTGTATATGAAGGTTTCCCAAGGTACCAAAAGATCTGTGAATGTGAGGTGCCTGATTAATTTCAATTGTGTACTCTTTTATAGAGTTTTAGACAGTTTTGCTTACTTGGTTCTTCGCAGCGAAATAAGTAGTTTCTAATAATACGTGTATTAGTCATATCGAGCAATAATAATAAAGAACACACAAATTTAACGAGGTTCACCAACTCTGGCTACGTCCTCCTACCCTATTACTTTTATTAATTCTACTCAAAATAATCAAAGCAAGCCCTCACTCTCACAATGTATGTGAACTCACACCACACACAATGTCACCCCACACTCAACCAAAGTGTGCTAATTCACACGTTACATCACAAGCACTCGCTATTGAACAATCAAAAGCTACCAATCACCAACCCCTTGTTGGTATCAACACAATGAAAATCTGTCAATTTACCACTCACTGATTTACAAGGATTTGAAGCTCAAATCTTTTGTGCACTCATGTGTATGAATTGTACTTGCTTGATCTAGCTTAAGACTTTGCTCTTTCTTTCTTTCGAAGATACACCTTTTAAGAACGTGAGAGAAGCGCTATTTTCGTGAGTCTATATGCATGGATATTTATAGCCAAAGTCCTAGCAATTACTAGTGATGCAACCCTAGAATATAGGAGATAATTAAAGATATATCTAGTCTCCTATATTTTAGGAAAGTCTCATAAGATATTAATCCATACAAGATATATAATATCTTATGTTAATTTAATTGCATCTCAAGTAATTACAATATATCCAAACATATATTCCCACCATTCATGTTTTGAAGTTCCATAAAATAGTTTTAAGAAAAACTTTCCAAAAAATATTTTTAAGAAAACTTTCCAAAATTTTCTTGCTCACAAGAATATCCGCGTTGTGAGAACAGTACAACTGTTCTCCAACTGGTAGGCTCAAAGTCAACCAACCAACTGTTTAGTTACCTTCAACTCTAAGAGAGAAAGTTCAAAGCCAATGCCATCAACCAATATACAAGCACTCAACAAAACACATCATGCACCAATACAACAAGAAGACTTATTCTAGATCTTGAAACTAATCTTCAATTTCTTCAACTTCTGAAGCTTCCTTGATCTTCAATATAAGCTTAATCATCCGAGTCTTCCTCGAAAGGCTTTCTGCTTCAATATTGGAATTCCTGTGCCAAACACATATAGCAATTCGCATAATATAACTTGTTGCATACATTCACTATCTTCAAGTGACAAGAACAGTATCTTAGCTGTTAGATCAGCTGTATTCATCGACCAACAGTACTGTTCTTGGCAACTGTTTGTCATCACTCAAAAACACTGGGGACTCAATAGTATATTAAATTGAGCAAGCCCCTAACTGAGGATTATTGATCTTCCCCCGTTTTGTGAAACCGTCCAGCCTTTGCGTTTGAGACTCGGTTGCTCAGAAGGAACAATTTCTTTCAACAAATGTTGCTGCGGAATATTTTCTAAATTACCAAGATCATCGAGTGGGGTTTCAAGAATTTAATTCAGATGAGTTACATCCTCTTGATTGCCCAACCTCGTGTAGATCTCTTAGGGCTATGGCTGAAGCATTATGCTTTTGCAAAACTTCTCTCCCATGTGGTCGCCAAAAAAACCTATTAGGTGATTTCACTCTACCACACAGTCACATATCCCGCCCAGTATTGTCTCAGCTAAGGGTACCCTCTTATAATATTGATAAACCCGCGTAGTAAACCTAAGTGTGTCTCCTCCAAATGAGTAATGCCGTGATGAAACATACGCGTCCGCGATTCACTTCGACTCTTACCTAAAACGATGCTTTGAGCCACAAAAGTTGAAACATCGTGAGGTCATACTGCACTTACCATCTAGACAAAGGACAATATACAAGGAATATATTTATATTTAATTATTTATCTATTTATGATTATAAAAATATCTATGTTTTTTATTTCCATTAATATGTCACTTCTTCATTGCGACTCTTCACATTTTTCTGGTTCCTAGCTCACAATTTTTTAGATTATCTTTGATTTATTCTATATTTTCTATATGTTATAATTAATCAGATATACAAAAAAAATACAAAATACACAAAAAAAATACTCGGAAATACGTGAACCTCTAGACACACTCGAATCTGACCTTTGCAATTCATGGTGCGGAGTCAAGGTAATCACGATATATGGAAATGGAAAATCGGATAAAATCAAAAAATACACTGAGATACTCACCTATAACGTCTTTGTTGACTCTTCTTAATTCCTTTTGTCACTATTAATTGACATTATTATTGCGATTTCATTAATTAAACAATGTGTAGAAACCAATTCTTGAATCATCTCATGTAAATATGTAGTTGTCATTTAACGTTTTCAATTCGTTTTCATCATCTTGTCACAATTTGTCATTATGCATATCGTATTGCAATACTAACATGTTTCTTTGTCTTGATTATCAATCGATCAAAGGACATCTCTTTTTAATTTTTACTTAACATTTGTGTATTGCAAAGACAAGTGAGAAGGATATACAATACATTTATTGCTTACTAACCTTTGTTTCATGTTTTGTTTGACATATTTTCACCATTGTATATATGCTTAAACAAGACCGAAATTATGCGGTCACATTAAAGTGAACATATCATGGTAGCGACGGTTATGCAATTAGCATCTGATAAATATATGATACCCATCATAATTGTCTTATTTAATGTAGAAGTCATGAACTCTACAAGCTCAACCAATATATTAGATAGTAGATCAATCGGAAATATCTTTTTTGAATTCAATTTTATGATTTATGAACTACAATGAGACCGAGTAGAGCCGCTACATGCCGGCGGATGGTTACTGATTCAATCCGTACCATGTCCCCGACCCACACTTTGGTTATGGACTATTTGTGGGCCACTAGTTTGGCACCAATGTTTCGGGCATCCGTGAATAACCTATATAGGCCACGGTGCGATCCCTTGACTCGACAACACACCTCAACGCATTCACATTCGGATCCATGGCTCAATTCCATGACAACTGAAGCTAGAGTCACGCCCCTAACAGGCAAGGGCAAGGCCCTACATTTTTTAGCGGACTTCACTGGGGACAATCACCATTTGGTGAGGTGACTAGACCTGAAAGCTCGTAGTTCATATTCATAATCAATTGAATTTTGCTTGTGACCCTTCGAATAGGGTTCATTCGCTGGACTTGTCGCACATATGGCATGTTCTAGTGCTCAGAGATCACCTTAAGGGGGGATTTTACCTCTGGGCATTTGGTATATGGATCACATGGCTAAGGTAAGTCCTATCCGCCATGTCGCGTATGCATGTGTTATAGATGCGTATATAATAAGGGTTATCTCAGCCATACATCACCAATATTGTGTGTTGGTGAAATATGGACCACTATATCTACTCTTAGGCGTGGTACAGCTATCAGACTCAACTAAGTACCGTATTAGCTCACTTATATCCCTTTAGTGTGAATTCTATAAATTGGGTTTGTGTTTCAAATCAATGTGCTTGTTAACTTTGTGACTCTTCATTCAGTCCAAATTCTTAACCACAACTAAGCCGACGTTAATCTATGGTCAGACAAGAAGTTCGATGATCCATTAGGCCCATTCCAATCACCTTCAATTTCAAACTCAATTCGACCCAATCAAGAATCTTATAATCATGACTTAGATTCGACCTTTTGAACCTTAAACCTAAATTAGGTTCAATTCAATCTTATTCAAGGACCTTAAATCAAGAATTAGGTCAATCAATCTCTTAACTTACCTTAAATCTGAATTAGGTTCAACCCAAGAGCTTGAATTTGAATTAGTTCGCTTCAACTTCAATCTAAGAACCTTAAAAACTAAACTAGGTTCGATCATAGACTCAACCCTAGGAAACTTTGATTCAAGGAAGGTCATTTCAATTTAAGTGGCTCGTAGGTCTAAAGGTCCTTAATTCTGAAATATGCCACATCTTCGGTTTGAATCTTTTCTCGAGTCCTATCACCTTAAATTTAAATTAGGTCTCAGGCACCATTCAGTCCAGTTCAAGTCCAGTTTTCAAAATCAACACTCAAACTTATCCATTTTAAAACCAGTGTCGGGTCCACTAATTCGGAGTTTTCAAGTCACATCCCGTGTAGGCCCAAAAAGAGCGAAGAAGTCAACACAATCTACTCCACAAAAAGGCCCATGTCTCTTTGACCCTCCATCTCCACAAAAAGCCTAAATCCGTATACTCCTTGTCGCCAACTGGAAAACATCAAACTACCACTTACCATCAAAGCCTCATGAGTCACCCAACGGTGTGGGTCATCAGATTTGCGCGCATTCTCTAGATTGAGTCATACGAGTCCCCAGTCCTAAGCTATATGTTGAGTTCATTCATTGTCCTTTGAGTCTATGTAGTCTCTTAGCGTATCGCAAATAAGCCATGATATGTTTCGTTTTCATCTTCATCAATAAACATGATTCCATTTGTTTTTCGGCAATTTATTTCTCCATTCATTATGCAAGTCTCAAAACACTCATTGGCACAATTGGTTTAATTCATAACTGATTTAATTATGAAATAACAATGCCCAGACGAGCCTTCTTTCACAGCTCAAAAAATACCCTCCCTTCATTTCCTTTATGTCACATCAAATTCAAAATCCTTGCAACCTTTGTAGCACAAACGCCTGCTATCATTTAGCCTATCTTTCTTTCATCAACAACATCTACCTAACCCTTATGGATTCAAACGGTGTGTAGGAAAGACACTGGGCAAAAGAAAGAAAAAAAAAAAAAAGGAGAATCAAAGATGGTGCAAAAAGAGAAAAAAAAAAGCAAAAATCAAAGTTCAATGCCAGTTCATACAAAAGTCAACAAAAAATGCAAACCAAAGCTTCAAAGCCCAGATACAAATAAAAGCAAGAGGTCTAAACAAAAAGGCACACTACCGCCTGTGGTTCACTTCAATGATCATTCAAGCCTTTTTCAACCTCAACACAGCCTCACATTATCAGCACAAAAGCCCTCTCACATGAGCCTGGTCACAATACCTTAGAATCGGTACGCGTAGCTGAACCCTTCGTAAGAACATAGGAGCTGCTTCCGAGTCCGCATTAACATTAATCGCTTTGAGCCTTCTTGGCAGTGCTCTTGACTTGCGTAAGAATTGATTATGGTTTGCCAGTCTAGAACCTAATACTCCAGACTAGTACTTGAACGCAACATCATTACCAACCCTCGCACT
The DNA here is from genome assembly GCA_008642245.1 of Bassia scoparia. Taxonomy (NCBI): domain Eukaryota; kingdom Viridiplantae; phylum Streptophyta; class Magnoliopsida; order Caryophyllales; family Amaranthaceae; genus Bassia; species Bassia scoparia. Next base: position 47,748 of record SNQN01002233.1, on the reverse strand, counting down.
CTAGCACACTTGATCCTTAGCCAGCAAATTTTGACCCTTTTTATTTCTCGAACCATTAACCGTATCTTTGTCACTCTTCAAGGACTCATTGACTATACCAAGAAGTAAAGCCACCTGACCTTTGGTTAGTTACCATCTTGTGGGAAACTTAATCCATATACATCTATTCCACCTTCCTATGTTGACCTAAGGCCGTAAACTCATTGTCCCAAAATCGGCTGGGGCGGCTCTTCGCCTCATGCCCTAATTTCCAGTGGGGCTTCTTGTCCTCCTAAGCGCCCTATTTACGTGTTCAAGGTCTATTGCTCATCAATTGTAAGCTATGATAAATTCGCTTATTGACCCTGTCATTCTCAATCAACAGTTATCTCGCCGATGTCAAATGAGTAAAAGTTCCAAATTTCAACTCAAAGCCAAATCTCAGGTCAATTTTCAAAATGAGTCGCTGTCAACCAACATATTCCATGCCACCTTTCTCGTAAGTCATTTTTCAAGCAGCACTTTTCTAATAGATCCCTTCAAATTCAAATCATGGTCTAGAACATGACCTAGACAAGGTCCCTTCCAAATTCAAAGAACCTCTCTCAAATCAATGTCAGAACAACCTACAAGACCCTTTCAAACTAAAGACACTCTCCAATCGATGTCTTAGAACCAGATCTGACTAAGACCCTTCTTCAAACTCAAAGGCTACTCAAAATCATGCTACAACCAGACCTAGACAAGTCTTCAAAGGTCACTCAAATCATGTCTACAACCAGACCTAGACGACAGATCTTTTAAAGGCTCTCTCAAATCATGTCTTGAACCAGACCTAAGACAAGACCCTTTCAAATTCAAAGACTCTCTCAACATATGTCTTGAACCAGACTAGACAAGGTCTTCAAAGCTCTCTGTCAAATCATGTCTAGAAACCCACCTAGGACAAACCCTTTCAAATTCAAAGCCCTTCTCAAATATGCTCTTAACCACGATCTAGAACAAGGCCTTTTCAAATTCAAAGTACTCTTTTCAAATTCAATGGGCTCTTTCCCTTCTCAATTTCAAGGTCACAAGTACAGGTCAAACATTGCATGTAAAATTTCTCTAGACATAAAAACAGACCTATGTCGTCACCAAGGTAGTCCTAATCTTGAATTAGGCTTATTCATTTTCAAGGTCATGCTCATTTTCTCGGAAAGCATTGGATGCGTTTGCATTTCTCCCAGTCACAGTCAACCAACGAGAATGAGTCGCTCCGGACTCAGACCGCACCGACACTGACTACACAGGTTAAAAAACTAACCTTTGTTTGCACGGTACCGGCCGAAAATAGGGTTGGCTCAGGGGCAGAACATCTTTAGTTGCTCTCCGTCCCGAATCGAAATACTTTGACTTTCGTCTTACGAGCTATCGTTCTCTCCAGACTCAGTCAAAGTGGGGGCTTCTGTAACACTAAGTGTGTCTCCCCAAATGAGTAATCCATGATGAAACATACCGCGTCTCGCGATTGTTTCGACTCAGAAAAGACTGCTTTGAACTCACAAAAGTTGGAAATACGTGAGTCGTATACTCGAACTATTGAGCAAAGGCAAACAAAGGGGGCAAAAATATTTTTTTATTTATTTTAATTATTTTCTATTTTAGGATTTTTTAAAATAATTTATATTGGTGATCTCCATAATTTCCACTTTTCATTGCACTCTTCACATTTTTCTAGAGCTCACCAATATTTTTAAATTATTTTTTCTGATTTTTCTTCTATTTTTCTATGATTTTATAAGTTTTTTATACGCAGAAAATACAAAAAAAAAAACAAATACACAACAAATACCCGAAATACGTGAAACCTTCTAGAACACTCTAGAACTCTTGCTTGGAGAGCAAGGTGGTCTAGGTGCGTCGAATCAAGGCAATTCACGTATTATGGAAAATGGAATCGGATAAAATCAAAATATACGCGGAGCAATAATCCTGCGTAATATACGCAGAGTCTGCGTATATACGCAGGACCTGTTATACGCAGGGTTTTTCCTCTCCTCGTGCCTCTCGCGCCTATAAATACGTGCCTTGCTCATCTCGAAACACGACACACGTCTATTCAATTCTCTCCTTTCCTAACGAGCGTATTTCCTTCTCTCACGCTCTCATAACTCTCTCATTACATTCGTTCTTGAGTTCTTAAGCATCGATTCTGTTTTCGATTCAACAAGCGAAATCCAAGGTATAACTCTGAGATTACTCACTAAAACTTATTTTTTGACTCTTCTTAATTTCCTTTTGTCACTTTTAATTTGATAATTATATTGCGAGTTTCATCTCAATTAACACAATGTAGAAACCAATTAACTGAATCATGTCATGTAATATGTAGATGTCATAACGTTTTCAATTTCGTTTATCATCATCTTGTCACAATTTGTCACCTTATCATATCGTATTTCAAATACTACATGTTTCTTTGTCCTGATTAGCAATTCGATCAACGACGTCTCTTTTTAGTTTTTACCTTAACATTTGTGTATTTGCAGAGACAAAGTGAGAAGGATATACATATACATTATTATGCTTACTAACTTGTTTTCATGTTTTGTTTGTACATATTCTATTCACACTTGTTAATATGCTTAAACAAGACTGGAATTATTGCGTGTCACATTAAAGTCAGATAATCATGGACGACCAGTTTATAGGCACCTTATTAATATTGACTATAATCAAGTGATCGCCTTATCCATGGTAGAAGTCATTGTTTGTACATAATAGCAACCCACCCCTAATAATATAGATTAGTGCGCTTTCAAGATCAAATCAATAAGTTATCTTGAATTCAATTGTTATGATTTATGGAACTACAATGAGACCGAGTAGAGGCCGCTACATGCGGGCGGACTGGGTTACTGATTCAACCCGTACCATGTCCCCGAACCCACACTTTGGTTACTGGACCTATTTGTGGGGCCACTAGTTTGGCACAAATGTTTCGGGCGTCCGTGAATAACCTATATAGGCACGGTGGCGATCCCCTTGACTCGACAACACACCCCAACGCATTCACATGCGGATTCCATGGCTCAATTCCATGACACTGAAGCTGAGGTCACGCCCCCTAAGGCGGGGCGAAGCCCTACACCTCGCTAAAGTAAAATGGCTCCTAATCGATCATAGTTAAACAAGAAGATGGGACATAAGGAGGACAACGTATTGTGGAATAAAGCTGAAGCTTAAAACAAATAAAGATGAAAAAAGACAAACACCATCCATGATAAAGGGATAAGTATCAGACTACCATTGTATTACAAGGAAGGATGATTACCTCTATGGTTTCACACAATGGGATGAAAATCGAACAACTTACTGCTCCATGATAGGATGAACTACGCTACGCTAGACTAGACTAACCTAGGCTACGCTAAACTAAACTAACTTGGCTACTGAGCCAAGTAGCTAAAGGAAACTAATGCGAAAAATAGATAGATTGATGTTGTTGTGTTGTTGTCGTTACTGCTATGCCTCTTCTTCTATTTATAGACCTCCAACGGTGTAGATCGTTGGTGGAAGTTACTTCTTCTGACGGTTTCTTGCCGCTCTTTTTTATATTTAAAATGCTCATAATTTCCCTCCAAGCTCTACTGTCGCTTGATCTTCATGGGCTTYCCTTTTTGCTATCTCCTGATGGGCCATTCTTACCATAATTCCCTTCTAGCGTTATCGCTGCATCGCTTGACTGTAGTCATATTAAGAATACTGTATATCGCCTGTCTTCTCCTTATACCTTATTCATCACTAAAAACTTCATACTGGTCAAACTCAACGGGTTAAGTCAATCAAAGTCAACTMTGTATATTTAGTCCGTAACACAACTTTAGGAGAGTCACTAACCTCCTTTTCAACCAACCTAGTGCTACTTATTTTTGAAATGATGATACTAAATTTACCTTTGTATTAAGCACTAAAGAAATTGAATGAAAACTTGAAAAATTTTGGTTTCAAGAATTAAATGATTAAGATCTGTGAGACAATATAATACCAAAGAAAAAGATAGAGAATCAAAGAAAATATGTGATCAAGGAAAAATATGAGAAAAGGAAAGTGAGATCACATGAAAAAATATTTGTAAGAATGCAAAATTTATTTGCAACGGATAATTTGCAAGATTTTGAAATCAATTATCCGTTCTTACAAGTGACAGTTGCCATATTGTACGGGCACCACCGGGCTGGACTGGGTCCGGTCCCTTTGCTCCGGGGAGTACAATTTAATGGTGGCTCGGTTTGTTTGCTAGAATTGAATTCTTGCTTTTTCATATTGTGAGTATGTTTGGAGTTGTGTGTTTATACTCAAAATGAGTAAAGGAAGTCACTACCGTACTTCTTTAGGGAAGCTGCAGAACCCGTTTTAAGCCTTACCTATAATTGCATTAAGCAAGGCGAAGGACTCCATGTCTGGTAGTGCACCAAAGGTCTGGATTTGGGGACAAGGGTAAAAGTGAAGTAGTGCATAACACCCCCCCACCTAGCATCTAGCGGCCTCTACTCAGTTATTTCGAGTTTATTGTCCGAAAGACAACAACAAACAATTTTCTGTTTTAAACCCTAAGCATGCAAAATTACTAGGCGGGTTGTTTAACAGAATACTATGCAAATAGTGTCTAGTTTGTTGTGGCATGTGTTGTTAATTTCGTATTCGAGGAGCCTAATGCCGGTTGTCCATAGTTATCTTATTAGGCGTGAAACACGAAATTTGTAGGTCTTTGTTAAAACATATTCTAGTGGTGACACAAGCATGCAAGCACTCGTACGAGGAATTTAAGGTTATGCGTTAAGGTTGCTTTTAATTTGAATCGTCAAATCATTTGTTAATCAATATTACATGCAAATTACATAGAAAGTCAAATTTCTAAACAAGCATGAAAAAGGGGGTTTAGAATTGAGACGTTAGCCTCAAACCTAACTCTCAACACGATGTTGAGGACCAAGGACGTAGCTCTGGATCCTTAGGATCGGAACCCTTGTCGAACCTTTATAACCCTTGAAAACCTAATACATCTATTGCAAAAGAGTGTTTGAATATGCTTTTATGTGTTTGAATTGTGTTTGAAAGTGTTTGAATGTTTGTGAGAGAGAATGTGAGAGAGAAGGAGTTGGAAGAGTGAGAGAGAGAAGCCAAGCATTCGTCCAAAAGATCCCAAAATTGGGCGTAATAGCGCCCAAAACTGGGCGCAATTGCGCCCAATATTGCTCTGGATTTCGACCGATTTTCATTGCCTCAAATTGTGAGATTGTGATGAAATAATATCAAAATATAATCATACGTGATTTTATATGATTATGGCCTGATATTATTGCGATTACGGCGGATATTATTACGATATTCGGGATTGCTTTACCCCGAATAGCTATATTGTAATGAAATAATGTCGTAATATAATCATATAAAATATGTACGTGATTTTATACGATCATAGTTGACATTATTGCGATTGCGGCTATTATTATCACAATGCTCGGGATTTTTGGCTTCCTCGGGATGCATATGTCGAGGCAAAATATCCCGGGATGGCCAGCTTTGCTCGGTTTTGCATTTTTGCTTAAGAAATTCATAAATATTTAACCATAAATCGAAAAATTATGGAAAAAATATGTAAAAATTCCTTGTGAAAAACAATGTTATGTGCTAAAATTTTGTGAATGTTAGAATTGTTTTCATAATTGAATTAATTATCGCAAAATTAATTAAATTGTGGAAAATTCCAAAAATTGCCAAAATTGCTTAGAAAAAATTTAAAAAATCCGAAAAATTCGAAAAAAAAATGTTTAAAAACAATTTAAAATTATTTGAAAATTAAAATTTATTTTTTGAGGTGCTAAATACTTGGAAGAGGTGTCCAATGCAGGGGAATATCTCTTTTTTTGGGCTTGTTAGGGTCCTAGCTCTCTCAATTTGACTTGTGTGTTGCGAGGGGTGTCTTATCATTAGTCGTTTAGGGATAGGGACAAATGTATGTATCTACAAAAGCCCCCACTTTGGATGAGTTTGCAGAGAGTAAAATCTCGTAAAACGAAAGCCAAACTACCCGGTACCTGCAAAACAAATAAATACGTTAGTTTTACCTGTGGTTGGATGTTGCTTGCTTTCTTGTCTCTGTTTCTAACACTTTTGCTTATGTTTCCACCTATGGTTCTGATTCCACTGGGGCTCCGTGCTTCGAACTTTGAGGGAATTTCCACCTATGGTTTTGATTCCACTAGGGATTTTATACTAACAGGTTTTCTGCCTCGATACTTTCGTTAGGACTTCCTGGGGAACTTCTATCTTAATGTCCACTCCGATGCCTCCGTTAGGACTTCATGGGGAATTATTGCGGTGTCCATGCTGGTGCTTCTGTTTGGACTCCTTTGGGGAAGATGAAATGGTGTCCATATCAATGCTTCCATTTGGACTATGGTGCTTGCTTGATCTACTTTATCCCATCTGGGCTAGTCGTCTGGGAAGATTAACATACTAGTAACGTAGCATATAGCCACGATCGCGTATAGAGATTGTCTTTTTGCTAGTGCGCGCTTGATCTGTTATATCCCATCTCGGCTAGTCGTCCGGGAGAACTAAAATGGAGGTAGCATCGCGTATAGCCACGATCGTATATAGCGAATGTCTTTTTGCTTGTGCGTGCTTGATTTGCTTTGTCCCATCTCGGCTAGTCATCCGGGAGAATTAAAATGGAGGTAACATCGCGTATAGCCACGATTGCATATAGCAATGTCTTTTTGTAAATGCTTGCATTCCGTATACACAATCGGGCTAACGCTCGACCCTCGTGATGATGATGCAACTTCGACTAGAGACCGTGCGCTTTGACTTTGATCTACTTTCGATCTTCACTTGATCGTGGCTATTGCTTTGTTGTGACTTTGCATTCGCTTACGACTTGTCGTAGCTCCGTAGGTGTATTTTTGTAGCGATTCGATGACTTTCGGGCCCATTTGCTTGCTTAGTTTGGGATTATGGCGTATGAGCGAATGCATACACCTTCTTGAAATCCTTGTTGTATATAGAATTTGTGAGTGGAATTGTGCATTCCGTTAGCCATGTACGTTCACTAGGGAGAAGAAGTGTTCTTTCTCACCCTTTAGTTACTTGCCTATTGTTCCTATTACTAGGAAATTGTGCACTTTGGTCATTGTACTAGAACCTGGCTGAGGTGAGTTTCYTTGCCTTTTACTTGTATGTTTTCTTTGAATGCTTGTGATTTTAACAACATCTTGCTGCAGGTGGAGTGGCGGACATGGAGCCGAGTGGGAAACGCGAGGCCGAGGAGGTTCTCTATAGCGACCGAGCATGCTACAAGGCGGTGCCTCTTTTTGGGACCTCAAATGCATGTCTGATACCTTGGGGAGCGTGTGGTGGGGCAACATAGCCTTTCTGAGCCTGCAGTGCCTCAGGATCCTGCAAACACTATGATGGATGAGGATTTGCTAGTCACCACGCTGTCCAATGACTTGATTCATGGCAAGGCAGTAGAGTACCATCTTCTACTTGGTGACAGGGATCAGGACGCCTATGCGCGTTTCATTGAGGAGCGACTAGACCCCCGAGTCGAGCTAGTTGTTGAGGCATGAGTCTAGCTTATCCACACCTTTTCTTTGCGTTTGCTTTCTGTTAGTTGTGCACTAACTTTGGCTTAACTTGTGTAGCCTGATTACGACCTCGGGAAGATCCCCTTTGCTGACTTGAGGATTCATTCTGGCTCGGACGAGTTCCTTGAGCTTGCATCTCCAGCTGCWAGGTATGCTCAGAACTCGATGCCCACTGGAGTTGGTCAGGTAGGYAGCAATTTACTTGCACGATTTTATCTTTTCATGCAAGTATTCACTCATGTGCTGATTTGTTCGTCTTGCAAAATAGATGCCTCGAGTAGGCGTTATGAAGCTGCTAGAAGTAAAAGATGCCTGGAGAAACTCGTATTGTCAGCTGAGAGACTCGGTAAGTGCACCAGACCTTGTAATTTCAAATCTTTGCAGGGTCAAGAACCCGTTTTTGACTTGAAAATCCTTTGCAAGTTCGTCAGGGCGACGATGCAGATGCTGACATCGACGGTGATGCACGGATGAGACCGATCCCTAACCGGGGTGGAGCTTCGACTTCCCATTCTCAGCCTAGACCTTTGAATTAGTTTACCGTACTAAGAACCTCTGTTGTAGTCTCTTTCCCTGATGAMTTGCCTGGCGAGTCTGCCTTGTAGGTGCTGTTGTCACTCGATTTTTCGACATGTCGCGAGCAGTAGATGTACCTGTCACTTGTAGGGAAGGGGGGTGACCCTAGATTCACATTTAGTGTTTTTACGACTTATCTTAGACCTACTTAGACTTATTTGTTGACATTTTCTTGACATTACTTGACTCGACTCTAGTTTAGACTCGAGTGTTTGTGTAAATACGCCTAGACCTGTGTATGACTCTAGACATAGCTCATTTTGTAATGCCGAGCTTTGAATACAATTTGGGAAAGACAACTTCCTAACTATATGCAATGCATGTAATTAAACTTCTAAGACGACGTCGATCGTCTTGTGTTGTTATGTATGTTGTGTTGCGTTGTTGAGACGAATGTCGATTCATTCCTTCTTGAAAATGCAGGGAAGGACCTAGGTTAGACCAAGAACTATGTGCCAAATTTCATGGGAGCAACTAGAAGGAGTAAAGTCGGCCAAAATAAGCCCAAACTAGGCGTAATAGCACCAAGGATGGGCATAATTACGCCCAGAATCGAGCCATTTTTGCTCGAATTTCGATTTTAGGCAAGTTTGTTCGGCCTAATTGCTTATAAATAGGGGTTTATGCATGCCCTAATTCATTCATTACAGCCTCCTTAGTGCCTAAAAACCTCTCTTACATTGCTTTTTACTTCATTAAATTCATCACATCGAAGAATTTGCAACAAATCAAATGGAGAGAGACTTTGCTACTACTTTGAATGATGTGCTTCGAAACTTGGATGCTCGTGAAAGGGATAACCTTGCAATTCTGAATTGTGATGTTTTCTTGACTTTAAGGTATGTAAGTATCGATACAAACCTTCTTTATGCTGCTATAAGCCTGGGGAGGGACAAGGAAATTATTCCTTTGCCTGAGGAACTTGGCGCTATTATTGCTTGGCCTGTTGTGAGTCTCCCTTGTATCCTTAATACTACTGATCGCTTTATTGGTGAATATGTGTGATTCTTAAGACTTAGTCCAACTACTTCACGACACATAGTGCATGATCGGGAAATTGACCTGCTTGCTTTAGTTGACTATATTGCTAGTGATGCTTCTTGCCGTAGAATTTATCGTAGACGTGCAATTATGATATSCTTGTTTTCGTGTTTCTTATTTGTTCATGGAAAGCCGAATGTTGGTCATGCTAGCATTATTTCTATTATTAAGCAATGCGAGGCTAGCCATACATCTATGTCATTGTGTAGAGTTATTAAAGATGCTCGACCATCTTAAAAAGGATGCGCATYCGCCCTTGTTTGGATGCCCCGTTTTGTTGCAGCTACTATATTTTCATCTGAATATTTGCAAAATTGTGCATTTATACAAATATTATTGGAAAAATGGAAACGAATAATCCCACCTTTTGGTGGTCTTCAATCAATAATCTGAATTGAGTGATATTACGGAATAATCCAACCTTGTACACCAATCTTCACTAATTGCACATTTTGACCTATAACCTATTAAACAGGTCATTTTATTTATTTATTTATTTATTTATTTATTTATTTTTCTATTTCTTTTTTCTGGTTAATACACTCCCTTGCAGCTTTCCCCTTCAAACCACCCCCTCCCTATCTCAGCCTCAGCCACCACCCCCTTCCCAACCGCTCATCCCTCGCCCCTACCCAGTCGCCACCACTCCTCCACCCTCGAAAATCCTCCTGCCACCACTCGCTGCTCCTATTTTCCCTGCCTTGAAATTCCTCCTCCACCCCTCGCCACCACCCAAATCACTCGCACAACTCACGAACTCCCTCACCACCACCCAAATCACTCGCACAAGCCACCAAACTCGCTTGTCACCACCAAAATGGATCATTCGCACAACCAAAAAACTCCCTCATTCAAGATTTTGCAACCCTCAACCACCTAAAAATTTGATCAAGTTTTCGAATGGCGATGGTGGTTGATTTCGAAAGTTAAATTTGTGAATTTACACATTGATTTTGAGCAGCGGTGGTGGTCAATTGTGGATTACTTGACCACCATGGATTTCTTGTGGAATGGTGGTTAATTGCGTGAGAGGATTGCTTGTGGAATGGTTGTGGTTGCAAATGTGATAGGGGTAGTTGGTGGACAAATGACTGGGTGAGGTTGGCTGGTTGGAGCAGTGGTGCGGTTTGGTGGAGAGAAATGGGTGAGGGTTAGGGAGGTGGTGCGGTTTGGTGGAGAGAGAAATGGATGGGGCTTGGGTTAGGGTGATGGTGCGCTGGTTTAGAGTGGGGGTTCAGGGTGGCAATGGGAGGGGATGGCACGGCAGTTGAGGGGGGTACGGTGGAGGGTGGCAGTGGGAGGGGGCGCTCTTCCTTATATCTTTATTATTATATTATATTATTATTTTAATTATGATTATCTTATCATTTTTTATTATTATTATTATTAGTTATTTTATTATTATATTATTATTATTATTATTATTTATTATTATATTATTATATTATTATTATTATATTATTTATTATTATTTTATTATTTATTTATTAATATTTATATTATTATTATTATTATTATTATTATTATTATTATTAATATATATTATTATAATTATTGATATTATTATTATTATTTATTATTATTATTATTATTATTATTATTATTATTATTATTATATATTATTATTATTATTATTATTATTATAGTATGAGTTTTAGTATGGTGTATTAGTATGAATATTATATTATTATTTTCAGTTTTTTTTTTTTAATTCATTAACTGTTTATTATAGGTGAGGAGGAGAATTTAAGCTAAAGGTTAGGTTTTAGTATAATGGTTGAAGATAAGGGTGAAAGGTTAGTATATTCCATAATATCACTCAGTTCAGATTATTGATTAAAGACCACCAAAAGGTGGAATTAATCGTTTCCATTTTTCCAATATTATTGTTTGTTTATTGATGCGATGACTAAATATTGCACATGTTGCTGTTTCATGATAGATTTAGCTGATGGAGCATTTGAGCCTAGTTCAAGTGCCCCAGAATCCTGTCAAATATTCTGCTAAGGGATTGTTTTCCCGTAAGAGGGTCCATGTAAACAAATCTCAACATGAGTGGATTCTTATCCTTGTTGACCATGGCATTCTCGTGCGGTGGACRATCCCTTGGTGGGGTATTAGGAGTATGGTGCATACTCGCTTGTCTTCATATGTYCACGTGGCTAGCTTGACTGCGATGACCTTTTATTTCCCTTCATGGGTGATGAGGTAATTCGGGAAATTTTAGCTTATTCCCGCTATTGACACAGTTCGTCCCGAGGCAAGCGCTTGCATTCGGGCAACGCAATAGAGTGGGAAAAATACTGGGAATCCCATTCTACACTTGAGGTGACCCCACTTGCTCGGGGTGATCACAAGATTTTTTCTCATTACCTACACTTAGGAATCCCATTAATGCCACTGATGTGATGGGTCATGCTGAGGCGAGACGTGCGGAGTAGAAGGACCATAGCAAGAGTAAGAGGTTGGACTGTGACTCTACTGAGACCCCTGCTACTAAGTCTAGGGCTGTTTCTGCTAAGGACASACTTGGTCCTAGGAAGGTTCCAGTTTGGAGRAGGCTTGAAAGACTTCCTCCTTTGAGGATTGACTCAAATGTTGTTGAAAGAAGACTCGGGCCTAAAAAGGTGCTTGGAGGGGATGCGAAAGGAAAAGGGAAAGCTGCTGTGGAAGATAGACCCAAGAGATGTAAATGGGTGAGGAAGCCTAAAGGTGAGAGCTTAAGTGCAAAGAAGGATGACGCCAAGGAGCAAGAAGAGGAGAGGAAGGAGTGATTGTTTTTTCCACAACTCTTATTTAATTTGATGTTTGTTTTCTTAATGAGTTCATAAAGTGATTGGCCTGCGAGCCGCTTTTGCATGTAATAAGTTAACYTGGAGCTTGAAGTTTCCTTTTGTATTGTAGTTGCTCAACTTTAATTATAAGTAGTAATAAATTACAAACTTGCATTACTTTTTATACATTGTGTTTACTTTGAGCATGTTGCGGAAAACTTTGTCCAATTGCCGCTTGACTGGTGTTCACTTGCTAATCCCAAAACAAGTAGGGCACTTGTTATTATGGCCGAGCCTCAGGGTGAGGCTGCCTACGTATCCCATAAGAAATCATGCCATCCGTAGTTCTGATGCATCGTGCTATTGTGTTGCTGAGACGCGGTGCGCGTGTATGTCTTAGACGTTGTATTTCTTGAGTTGGTATAAGTTGGTGAGGCCTTAGAAATTATCACCATTCGTGTCCATTAGTTGGACTGCTCCTTTTGGTAAGATCTTTTTGACAACGTAAGGACCTACTCAATTAAGACGAAATTTGCCTCGAGGATCTAGGACCATTTTGCGAAGTGCTTTAAGAACCAAATCACCTTCTTTGATGCCTCGCGATTTGTCTTGATGCCTCGTGATTTGACTCGCTAATTGACATATCGTTTAACCCTCTTTTGGTATGCTTGTACATGATGCAAGGTCGTTAGCCGTTTTTCGTCGAGTAGAGCTAACTCGTCGAATCCTTCCATTACCCATTCTACTTCTGGGAGTTTGCTTTCTAGGACAATGCGTAGAGACGGGATCTCCAATTCTACCGGTTGGACAGCTTCGACACCATAGACCAGTGAGAAAGGAGTAGCTCCTGTTGAGGTGCGAATACAGGTCATATAACACCATAGAGCGAAGTGTAGCTTTTGCAGCCAATCTCCATAATTCTCCATCATCTTAGAGAGAATTGTTTCGAGATTTTTGTTAGCCGCTTCAACTGCCCAATGGGCTTGCGGCCTGTATGGTGATGACTTCTGGTGCTAAATCTTATATTTGGCCATCAGATCCGCACACTCTGCTTGAAAATGGGTGRCGTTGTCACTAATGATTTCGAGAGGAACCCAATTGCGACAGATGATGTTGTTTTCTATGATTTTTGCCATGTGCTGAGCTTGGAGCTTAGCATATGACGCTGCTTTGACCCATTTCGTGAAGTAATCTATGGCCAATCATGATAATTCTCCGTCATCGATCGTTTATAAAAATTGCACCATGGAAGAAACGATTAGTACCATCGTTACCACTGTCAAAACTGAAATAGAAGAATCTACTACAAAGCGATATTCCATTTCTTTCGCCACAAAACATGACATAGCGCAAAACGGGGATCTACGACTTGACCCTTATCAAATTCGAATTTTTAAAAGATGAAAAGCACTTTTAAAGAACAAGGGTGAAGGTTTGTTGAGTTATATCTGGATATCGTKACTCCAAAGCTTTAGGATCCTACATCATGCTACTAGGGAGTGTCGCATATGGATGATAGCCTGGTTTCCTACTACAAAACTTGGGACAAGTTTTTTTCAAGAGGGGGAGTTTGACACGTATTCAATATATAGCATCAGTATAATTTATTTTGTATTATTTTATTTTATTTTTGTTGAGTCGTCTATTAATTGCGAGATTGAGAAACATCAGTCCGAAAGCTACYCGTGATTGATAGAATCAAGAGTTTGTTAGGTAGTTAGCATATTATCTTGATGTTAGATTTGAATATTGTAGTTTGTTAGGATAATTAGTTTGTTAGAGTAGTTAAGATATTTTAATTTATTAGGATATAATTAGTTATTACATAGATATATTTAGTTGTTACATGGATGTGATTTAATATCTTATCCTAGGTAGTTTATTTTTCAGATTTGTTTTGTACTATAAATATGAGATGAATCAGTTAATAAAACAAAGTTTTGTGTTTTGAGTTAATCAAGTAGCGTGGCTAATGTGGTGCGCCCACTGCTCATAAGGTTGAGGTCGAGTGAAACCCCTTGTAGTTGAGGCTATCAAGGCTTTTATCCAACAGTTTTTATTAATTATTCAATTAAATCTTCCACAATAAAATAATTAGAACCTCACTAGTGTATGTCGATAGTTTGTTGATAAATTATCTCATGCAACCACATCAAGAAGGGTATTCGCCAGAATTAAGATAACCTTCGATGTCTTTGTACCATGGCTCCTTCGGATCGAGGTTGGGCACCTCATTAGTTCCGTCTAAAGTGCAGACGTATGCTGGTTAATGTTTTCGTTTAATGACTAAGGGCGTTTAGGTCACTGAACTCGGGATTCGCACCATGGATGCGAGCTTTGCTAGTGCATCTYCAAATTGATTTTCTTCACGTCGTAGGTAGGTATATTCGACTTCATCTACCTGGGATGCAATGTTCTTAAGATAAGACTAATACGGAGCAAGGCTTTCACTTCGTCACTTCCATCGTCCTAAAATCTGGTTTATGATGAGTGTGGAATCACCATATACCCGTAATCTCTTAACGTTAAGTGCAACAGTAGCTTGTAGTCCCAGAATACATGCTTCGTACTCTGCGGCATTATTAGTGACGTCGAAGTCGAGCTTGATGGAAATTGGGGTGTGCTCCTCTTGTGGTGAGATTAGAAGCACTCCAACTCCACATCCCTTTTGATTAGATGCACCATCGAAGTATAACGACTAACTATCTTCCTCAGTCATCATGAGTTCCTCGTCTGGAAAGTCAAAATCCTCAGGAAGGACTTCGTCTTAAGAGTCTGCTAAGAACTCAGAGGCAACACTACCTTTGATGACTTTTTAAGGCACGAACTTAAGGTCAAATTCGGCTTGCATAACCATCCATCTAGACATGCGTCCGTTGACTGCCGGCTTTTCAAAGAGGTAATTCAGAGGATCCCCTTCGCATACAATGCATACGGTATGTGTGAGCAAATAATGTCGAAGCTTTCGCGATGCTCGCACTAAAGCCAAGCATAGTTTCTCTATTGCAGAGTATCATTCCTCGTATGGAAGGAACTTCTTGCTGAGGTAGTAGATTGCACTTTCCTTGCCATCGCTTTCTTGAGCGAGTATTGCTCCAYCGGTGGTGGTTGTTGCTGTAAGATAGAGCCTTATTGGATGCCCAGGGTGAGCAGGAGCTAACACAGAAGGATTGGTAAGATATTCCTTGATCCTGTCGAAAGCTCGTTGACAACTATCATCCCCTTTCTTGGGTGCACGTTTCTTCAGTTTCTTGAAGATGGGTTCAAAGACCATTGTGAGCTTGGATATGAACCAACTAATGTACTAGAGTCGACCCAAGAACCCCCGGATCTCCTTTTCATTTTGCGGTGACCTAAGAGACATGATTGCTTTGATCTTTGTGTGATCGATATCGACGCCTCGAGAACTGATGATAAAACCTGCACACTTTTGCGGGTTGAGACGCATGTTGAATTGTTGGAGTCTCTGGAAGAACTTCCTTAGTGCAAGGGTATGTCCTTTGCGGTCTTTTGCCTTGACGATCATATCATTGACATAAACCTCTACTTCTTTATGTATCATGTCATGAAGTAGAGTAGTGGCAACTCGTTGGTATGTGGCGCCTGCATTTTTGAGACCAAAAGGCATCACAATGTAGCAATATAGCCCACACGGAGTGGTGAAGGTTGTCTTTTCCATGTCTTCTTTGGCTATTTTGACTTGATTATACCCCGCGTACCCATCCATGAATCAGAGCAAGGCATGATCTGTTGTGTTGTCTACGAGAACATCTATGTGTGGTAGAGGGAAGTCGTTTTTCGGACTTGTTTTGTTAAAGTCACGAAAGTCTACACACATTCGAACCCGTCCATATTTCTTAGGTACTGAAACCATGTTTGCTATCCATTTATGGTAATTTACAACTTTAATGAAGCCTGCATTGTGTTGCTTGATGACTTCCTGCGGAATGTTAAGGGCAACATCCGGTTTCATGCGACGGAGCTTTTGTATGACTGGCTTAGCCCCCTCTATGAGCATGTTTTCATAGGACTAAGAAAAAACATCCCGGAATTCTTTCAGTGTTGCAACCAATTCACCCCTCTCTTGGGGACTCAATGTTAGACCAATCTGTATCTCCCGCGGTGTGTCGTTGTCGTAGATGTCTACCTTTTCTGTTTGCTCGATGACGGAAGTTTTCTTCTCGTGCTCTTACATTGCCTTTATTAACTCATTGTTGTTTTGTTTGTATTCAAGCTGTGAATTAAAACAATCAAAAGAAGCAAAAGAGGAGTAAGCAGAAAGGAGCATGGTATTAAACTCTGACGAGAGTACAGATAAGTTTGTCTCCAAAGAGACTTGATTGACAAGGGAAAGGGGGATACTAGGCTCCTTGACAGACTCAAGAGGACACTCCCTAAGACTAGCTATCCTAGATTCTATAACACTAGACTTAGACTCAATCTCAATTTCAGAATCCTCGAACATTGGTCCTTCGCCCATGATGCACTTGATGACCATGCCTCCTGGAGTAGTTATCTTCACGGTATTGCGCCAACCATGAACCAAGCGTTCGACTGGTGTGATGAGAGTGGTGGGGTCAAATGCTTCCTTAGTCATTGCCATGAAAACCACTTGTTCAGCTAAAGGGGTGATTTCTTGGCCAAATAGGAGTCCCAGACCTTGTGCTTTGAGGCCATCTAGGGCAGATGCCTTGCTCGCGGGGACTAGATCCCTATTTACGTAAACATTTTCATCATTGCTATCCCATATGTCGTTGYCGTGATGGAAGAGGTGCGAAATAACCAATCGAGGAAATGATTGTCTCATATGTGCAATGAGAGCGGTAGGATCGAAGGAATCCTCGTTTTCTTCTATCACGGACACCTGGGCATGTTGTATGGGGCCTTTGAGAGAAGGGAGACAACCACTGTCTATCATGTCTTGGATTGCATCCTTCAATGTGTGGCATTCTTCGGTTTCATGGCCATGTCCTCTATGGAACTTGCAAAACTTGTCTATGCTCCATTTAGGAGGCCTTTTCTCCAAAGGAGGATTAGGGGTAGGGCCTTTTAGAGAAATGAAGCTAATCTCCTTAAGGTGATCATGGGCTTGGGCATAGGGCATGCCTATCCTAGTGTATTTGCGCATGTTGCGAATTACAGGTGCCTTCACCATAGTRTTGCTTTTAAGAGAATCATCGATCCTCTTCATCACTTTGTTCATGTGAGAAGTGATGACCTCCACCATATTGTTCGTTGGCTTTGGTTCAGTGTCATTCTCGCAAAATGATTCTTGCAAATTGTTGTCTGAAAAAGTTACTCTCCTTTGGACAGAACCCGGTCTACAAAGTGTTTAAGAATGCCATTGATCACTTTTTCAAGAATTTCGAGGACCTAGGTGTTGGATTTCTCTAGCGGAGCGACTCGGGAAGCCAATGAGTTGAGGGTCTCATTCAAATCAGCTAAAGTCAAATCCATTRGAGTGTCTTCACTATCCATTAGTGTAATGGTGTTGATTAACGGAGTGCTGCTTGAGAACCGTGGAACAAACCCAGTGTCTACGAGCTCAACCGTTAGTGCCTACCTTGTTCGCACATGGACCAAAAGTTAAGTTCCATGTCGAATCAACCTGTGATGCAATGCATGTCTTAGGGGTGATCATGCCCTTGCCTATTATATTGATTGACTTAAAAATGAAAAAGTGCATGAACGTCGGAAATTCGCCTTTCGCCTTTTATTTTTCTTTTTCACCCTTTTTTTTGTTATTACTTTTTGTGTTTTTTTTTTTGAAAAGGCGAAGGTCAAAGGTCRGACGTCCGTTTACAATTGTATGACTCAAAAAGACGTAATGCCTAATGATTCTAGTTTACAACCACTTCGACATTACGACGTCTAAGGAATGATCACCTTACTATATGAGGACTGTTACATGACTCAATGACTTGTTTGTTATGTATGCAAGGCTAAGGTCCTTAGTCTAAAAGCACGTAGCACGTTGTCACGCTAGCATGAACGCTATATGCAAAAGAAAAAAAAAAGTCCAGCCACCTAGAGTCAGTTGCTACGTTATCGAACAGGTCAGTCCGGGTGTCCAAGGGGATCCTATTACTAGGCTCAGAACGATCCTTAACACATCCAGCCCGCTTTGATTATCAAAGGAGGTCTAAACCAATACGGCTTTGTAGTGCACGCAGCCGCGCGTCTTGGTGGGGATAGGCATCAAGCTTAAGAATTGGTTACATAGGTAGTGCACCAGCGCCAATCTTAAGCGAGCCCCCCCCCCCCCGGTCTTGTCTCAAATGTAGAACACGCTTATATGAGACGTGATGCCTAGAAAACGGAAACTCAGTGCCAATGACCTAAGTTCCGTGTAATGAAGGATGCCTAAAACACAATCCCGTCTTAAGGACGCTGAAATCGCATAACAATTCGAGTATTGCCCCCACATCACTAAAGATAATAGCTTTAGTGAAATCCCCAATGAAGTCACTAGAAAACTGTACGGGCGCTTGGGCATCACCGGGTCGGACTGGGTCCGGTCCCTCTGTTTCGGGGGTACAATTTAAGGACGGCTCGGTTTGTTTGCTAGAATTAAATTCTTGCTTTCACATATTGTGAAAATATCTGGAGTTGTGTGTTTATAGTCGAAATGAGTAAAGGAAGTCGACACCGCACTTCTTTTGGGAAGCTGCGGAACCCGTTTTAAGCCTTGCATATAATTGCATAAAGCAAGGRGAAGGACTTCATGTCTGGTAGTGCACCAAAGGTCTGGATTAGGGGACAAGGGCAAGGGTGAAGTAGTGCACAACACCCCCCCGCATCTAGCAGCTTCTACTCAGTTATTGTGAATTCATTGTCCGATAGACAACAATAAAAAATTTTCCGTTTTAAACCCTAAGCATGTAAAATTACTAGACGGGTTATTTAAGAGAATACTATGCAAATAGTGTCTATTTTGTTGTGGCATGTGTTGTTAATTCCATATTCCAGGAGCCTAATGCCGATTTTCCATAGTTATCTTAATAAGCGTGAAACACGAAATTTGTAGGTCTTTGTTAAACCATATTTTACTTGTGAGAKAAGCATGCAAGCACGCGTACGAGGAATTTAAAGTTATGCCTTAAGGTTGCTTTTAATTTGAATCGTCAAATCATTTGTTAATCAATATTACATGCAAATTACATAGAAAGTCAAATTTCTAAACAAGCATGTAAAAGGGGGTTTAGCATCAAGGGGTTTAGCAACACGATGTCGAAGAGCAAGGACGTAGCTTTGGACCCTTAGGAACCCTTGTCGAACCTTAAGAACCCTTGAAAACATCCTAGATCTATTGCAAAAGAGTGTTTGAATATGCTTTTATGAGTTTGAATTGTGTTTGAAAGTGTTTGAATGTTTGTGACAGAGAATGAGAGAGAGAAGGAGTTGGACGAGTGACAGAGAAGCCAAGCATCCTATTTATAGGCAAGGGTCGAAATTGGTCATAACAGGCAATTTTTGGGCACAATTACGCCCAAAACTGGGCGCAATTGCACCTAGTATTGCTCTGGATTTCGGCCGATTTTCCTTGCCTCGAATTGTGTTATTGCGATGAAATAATATCATATTATAGTCATACGTGAATTTATATGATTATGGCCTGATATTATTGCGATTGCGGCGGATYTTATTATGATATTCGGGATTGCTTTACCTCGAATAGCGAGATTGTAATGAAATAATGTCGTAATATAATCGTATAAAATATATAAGTGATTTTATACGATTATAGTTGATATTATTGCAATTGCAGCTGATATTATCACGATGCTCGGGATATTTGGCTTCCTCTGGATGCTTGTCTCGAGGCAAAATATCCCGAGATTGCCCGCTTTGCTCGGTTTTGCGTTTTTGCTTAAGAAATTCATAAATATTTAACCATAAATCGAAAAATTGTGGAAAAAATATGTAAAAATTCCTTGTGAAAAACAGTGTTATGTGCTAAAATTTTGTGAATGTTAGAATTGTTTTCATAATTTAATTAATAATCGCAAAACTTGGAAGTACTAGCCTATAGCATGAACCCTATAGGCTAGTACTTCCAAGACTTGGTCAGCTTTCTTTATATTAAAAGGGGAGAATAATTGCAATGCGATTCTCAGAAGAGAATGGTTGCATCAGACTTATGTTATTCCTTCTATTTTGCATCAGAAAGTAATACTATGGAATGGTAATAAGTATGAGGTAGTTTATGCTGTTGTAGATGCTTATTTGATCGATAATAACCGAGAATTTCCCAGGATACTTGTGAAGACCTTGCCTAATGACGAGGGATTGCTCTCAAACTTGAGAATCGATTGACACCTAGAGTGAAAGTGATTTCAAGTGTAATCAAATACATTGAAGAGGCTGCTGAAGATGATGACTTATAAAACACATCTGGAGTATCCTATGTAGTGAAGAGTGTGATGCCTAGTGACCATCCTAGTCCAATTGATGTCCAGGGGGCATCTCTTGGGGGTAAATATTGGCGTCATTCTTAGAACTACGTAAGCATAGGACTGGTTTGCTTGATATATATATAGACTAAGTTATATGTTTGTCTGAATTTCTTTGAATAATAAAGTAAGATAGATCATCCTATTATATGTTACATCAAGTCAAACCTAGTTCTTTGCAAAATATTCTTAAAAAATGGAATTATAAAAATCATGATGAAACATCCCTATACGCCTTTAACTTAAGATGAGAAATGGAGATGTCTATGACAAGTCATGAATAATGCCACATACGAACTCCTAAATGCGAAATCATGTTACTATGGTAATATGAGTAGGTTTTCAGAAAGCTAAGGTTTGTTACTTATATACTAGGTACCAATTAGTTAACACAATACATGAGCTAAGAAAGTTCACCAAAATACTATTACAACAACGATAGTTCTTCAAATATGATAAATTGATTCTTTTCTCTATTCTAGTCCTCTTCCTAACTACGAGAAATCCTCCTTGCTAATATAGTATTGGCATGGCTTTTTAATGCACTTACAAGGATCTGGCCTTAGAAAAAAGGCCAACTTTAGTGCAGTGATTCTCAAGAGGTTTCTTAACTTGTTTGCCTCTTGCCCGCAAGAGTGAGATATGCTTCTTGACATCTTATTGTTTCTTCTTGCAAGCCTCATGTGAAAGGACGCATTGTTACTATTCTTGCCTAATGGATGCTACCTTAGCTAGAAGAGAGTTATCTTCCTCTCTCAGTTGCTGAATGCGAATAGCAAGGCGTTCTTGTTCCTCGACACAATGGTCCATCTCTGCCATAAGTGATCTCCTTGCTGAAAAGTGCCCAAAATGTCCCTTCGAGAGGACGCAAAATCCTTTTGGAAAAGCTCTTTCTTGGAGAGGATGCCACTGATATAGTCCTGATAAGGTTCAAGCAGATCACTCCATGAAGAAGGGTTGGTAGAGGCTAATATCTCCACCAAATTTCCATGGAAAGCGTGGCGTGAGCGCGAACCTTTAGGCTAGGATCATTCTCTGCTTTGGAGCAGTTGTCAAGAACTTCCTTTATGACTTCTTTGGTCACTACTTGGGAAGGGTATGGCACAAAAGTTTCAAGTAAGAAAATATGATGTGGAAAGTCAAAGTCACAGCATGGGTAATCGAAATTACCTGGATTATTGCCGACTAGCTGATATGCACCCTTTGTAGGGGAAGAATGGCTACTTGCTCCTATAATGTTGAGAGCCTCTATCGCCTCGTCCTCATCACCAGTTTCTGGCTATGGTTGTGTTTCCCCTATAGTTAGGGTTTCTACAGAAGGATCTATTCCTTTCAGATTTGCTGGATTGTGGTCCATCGATTGATCGGTCGATGGGTTGGAATCAACTTCAATTGAAAACGGCTGAGGGGTGCACTAATCATAATTAACATCCATTTTAACCTTTTAGGGTAGGACACTAGGAGTTTAAAGGGTTTCCAAGATAGACACAGAATCTATGGTTAGGACTGGATTAGCAGAATCAACACTGGAGGCAGCAGGTTAGCCTTGAAGGATTTAGGAGGAACAATGTATGAAGACGAGGGCACAGGAGTGGATATTGTGTCAGAAGAGTGGGATACAGTGTCACTGAGAATGGAGGAGAGAATCTTTTGTTTCTTCTTTTGTGGACTTTTGGAAGCTTGATCATCCTGGTTACTTTTTTGGACTTCAAGAGAAGTGCTTTGTGCTTTAGCTGCAGGGGGTCTACCATCAATTCTTCTTCATCGCTATTGATAATTGTGGGGCCAAATAAAGGAGGTCTTTTGGGGTCTTTCCTAATCTGATTAACGAACGCTGGAATTTAGAATCATGGGGTCAGCTTTGTGACAAAGAAAGCTTAGTTAAGCGCAAACTTGGTAACATGTTACTTGAGATGGGTTAGCGGTCATCTTCATCAGAGTTTGGTTCACTTGACTTCAATGCAATCCGAGTACGAGTTGAAGCGATAGAAGTGATGATTCTTCTATGCATGTTGCCTCTTTTCTTGTCTCCTGCTTGAGAGGGACGTTCAAAGGCTATCTTGAAGACTGACGATCGATAGGTCAGGAATACTGTGGTGACACTTTTCATCATATATGGAGATTGGATGTGCATTAGATTGTATAGCGTTGAGTTCACCTTCATGGACGGTAATCTGAGCTAGATCACCGGCACTCTTATTGAAAGAAGAAATCGCTCTCTTCTTGCTTCCTTTGCTTTCTGCACGATCAAAATAGACGGAGAGGCAAAGTAAAACGATTAGTTGAGATGTGATGTATTGATTTATTGCATGGTTTTCCCCCTCATCCTGTCATAGATGATTTTGGCCTCCTGAAAGGCCTTGTGTCACAAATATGGCGTTATAGTTTTGATTAGTTTCAGGAATCTTTTCAATGCTTTTGGATCGATTTGGGCTGATAGAATCACTACGGAGCTTTGAGAGAGTAAGGAAGCTAGGAGTGAGCCTAGTGGACAATGCTCACTGTTTTGGTCATAAGTCAAGTTCGTATGTCGGATAGTGTGATTCAAGTTGCGAAACTAGACTTCGAGAGCTTCAATTTGATAGGTCATATGCCAAATTGGACAACCAAGCTCGAATATGGCCTTCGGAAGATAGCCCAGCGATCTGCCGCGTATAGACCTCAACCGATCGTTGACCCAAACCGATCGGTTCAGGTCGTTTTTGCCGATTTAATTATTCTCTTTTAGGCGATTTATTGAGGATAGATAGTCTTTGAAGAGGCTCATTTAATTTAAAAATTAGCAAGAGATTAAGGGGAAAATCAATTTTGTAATTATCTTTATCTATCATATCTTGGATCTATTATTCTAGTTTACATCAAAATAGAGAAAATTCCCATTACTATTGTTGAACCTAATTTGGCTTTTCAATAGAATTCAATCATTCAATCATCAATTGCAATCCTTCTTTGGTAATTAATTCTTCCTTAATTCAATTCCTATACTTTCAATATATGATACTTTTGATTATTGCTTTGAATTGTTTAGTTTATTAATTATTACTTCCAATTATTTTAGGGTTTTATTATGTTTTGAATTATACTTGTTTAATTACTTTTTACACATCACAATCATCATGTTTAATTCAACTATGAGTGAGTATCTAATTTCTAGAGCGATTGGGATCTATAGCAATATGATGATTATTAATGGTTAATGCAATTCATGGCTTGGCTATTAATTAAATTCCTATTTGATTGTTCTTCATGTTATTCAATTAGGTAGTGCACGACTAATGCATAATTAGATTAGTCACGAGTTCTCTAGATCTACGATTGAAACTTAATACAAGATCTACATCAATAGGTAGAACGAGACTCCCTAGGTCGAGAGATACGGTTAGGAGTAGTTCTATGGTTTAATTGATTCGAGAGAACTTTAATCCTGTTTGATTATGCCATGCTATGAATTGATGCAAAATTGTTCATATACTGCTATAGTGAACCATAGCTAGATTCTTTATCATATAGTTAATCTCTTTCATTAATTGTAATCATGTTTTAGTAGTCTAAATCACAAAACAACATTTTTCTTGCTAGTTTACATGCTTTATTCAAATTAATCAGTAGTTTTGTTTCCTCGTGGATACGATCCTGTACCACTAACTGCAGGTTAGTTTTAATAGGTATTTTGATAGGTACGCGACAGCCTGTCAAATTTTGGCGCCGTTGGGGAAACGGCTTAATTATTGATTAATGTTTGAGTCTAGACTATTTTTTTTTGTGATGTCTTGAAGAACAATCTCATTGTTCTCAGACAGTACTTACGATCGCTGTAGTTTGCTTCGTTTATACGCAGGTCTTCCCGACTTGGGGATTTGATTCCATACGATCCCGAGGTGGAGCGAACTTACCATAGACGGAAGAATCCCGTGAGGCGGTTGATTTTCAGATTCTTCCATCTCTCATCAGTTTCGAACCCTTATACGAGACTGATTAAGGAGGGAGAGTCACATCAGTGCCAAACGAAGTAGTCCATACTGATCTGAACCTGAAGAGATGGCGGCACAACCAGAACGCTCTCTCATGGACTACTCTCAGCCTAGTCGGAATGAGATTCCGATGGGTCTAGGCATGCCTACTCTAGCGGCAGCCAACTTTGAGATAAGCCTGCGCTTTGAACATGATCGAGCGCAATCAGTTGGAGGGAATGCGACTGAGGATCCCAACTTGCATATCTCTAATTTCCTCCAATATGTGGTACTGTTAAGCATGCTGGTGTTAGCCGATCAGCTTCGTGTTATGCATTCCCCTTCTCATTGCGGACAGAGCTCTGATTGTGGTTAACAGTCTTGATGCAACCGCATTTGATCGTGGATCCCTTTCTCTTGCTTTCTACAAGAAGTATTATCCTCCAAAAGAAGACTGCTCAAATGCGTAGCAAAATCACTAACTTTACGCAAGATGTATGAGACATTATTTGAGGCATGGAGCGATACAAAGAATTACATCGAATGTGTCCTCATCATGGTCTAGAGAAATGGCTCTTAGTTCAGACTCTATAATGGTTTAACATGATCTCGTATTATCTCGATTCTGCAGCCGAATGGAGTTCAATGAGCCAGACAGTCA
The DNA here is from genome assembly GCA_008642245.1 of Bassia scoparia. Taxonomy (NCBI): domain Eukaryota; kingdom Viridiplantae; phylum Streptophyta; class Magnoliopsida; order Caryophyllales; family Amaranthaceae; genus Bassia; species Bassia scoparia. Next base: position 22,677 of record SNQN01002233.1, on the reverse strand, counting down.
ATGCTGGAAAACTGATTGAGGAGATGCAAATCATAATACTCAATATGAATCCTCGAGGTGTGACGAAGAAGACCAGGAAGCATAGGTCGATCAGATCACTTTATTGGCAGCTCAAATATCAGCCATCAATCAGAAGTTGGATGCATCAACATGAGTCGTTCAGCTTCAGTTGCAGCTGTCTCAAGCCGAATGAAGTGTATTGTGATAACTGTGGTGGAATGGGCATCTAACTGGTGGATGTCAAATTCCTAGGATACAGTATGCGCGTTTCAAAACTTCCCAACAATCCATACTCCAACACATACAAAAGGCATGAGAAATCATCCAATCTGTCTTACAAGAGTAACAATGTTTGAATCCTCCACCAGTTTCACAGCAGCAGCCGCAACAGCAACAGCAGTATCACCACGATATCAGCCCCTCATCAGAAGCCACAATACAATCAGCAGTAACCAGCAGCAGCAGCCGCCATCGCAGGCCCCAGCAGTTGATCTGTACTTGCTAAATAAAGAACATGATGTTCAGCAACAGACGAGTAATGCAAATGCAGGATAAGTTTGGCTCGATGATTGGTCAGTTCGAAAGATGTCCAGAATTTGAATGTCATATGAAAAAGCTGGACACACAGGCGCAACTGGCTACTTCTAATGCAAAGCAGCAAGGTGCCTTCTTCACAACCAACACAGCAGCCGAAGATAGTGTTTATGCGAATCACTCATTCGCAACGACACAGAATAGGCCACACAATGCATGAGAGGATCTGAAGAAGGAAGTGAGAAGGAGGAGGATGGAAAGCACCCCATATTGTGGTGCCCCCATTAGGCTACCTTTCCCATATAGTTGCAAAGAAGAAGCAATCAACAGCTCAATAAGTCCCAGATGTGGAGAAGAACCTTCAGGTAACTATTCCTTCAACTGAGTTAATTAGTCAAATTCCTTCAAATGCTAAAATTCCGAAAGACATATTAACTGAGAAGAGGGAATTGAAATCGGTGGAGACTTCTAGTTTTTCTGAACAATGTAGTGTTATTTTACAAAATAAGTCTCCACCAAAGTTGAGGGATCCTGGGAGTTTTTGCATTCCATGTGACATTGGAACTGTGCATATCGACAAAGCATTATGTGATTTAGGTGCAAGTGTTAGTGTTATGCCTTTGTCGGTGTGTAAAGAGTTGAATATGGGAGATCTTAAGTGCACTAGTATGACCCTTCAAACGGCTGAAGGTTCTCTAAAGCACCCTTTGGGTATTTTAGAGGATGTTCCTGTGCGAGTGGGTCGATTTTATATTCCTGTCGACTTTGTTGTTCTTAATATGGAAGAAGATGTTCACATTCCTATCATCTTAGGCCGACCTTTCCTTCATACGGCGGGGGCTGTCATAAATGTGAGGAATGGGAATATTATCTTTAATATTGGGGATGACAAAGTCACTTTTAATCAAACTAGTGCACTAGAGAGTCCCATGCTAGAGGAATCATGTTGTAGTGTTGGTGTTGTGGACGTTGTTGTGCAGGATAAAGACCCTCGATCTCTTTCTAGAGATCTTCTGGAGGGCATTGTGTGTGTTGAGTCTTTTGCAGGTGATGGTGAAACTGGAAAGAAGACTACTCCTTGTGAGTTTCGTATGGAGAACAAGGAGATGCTTGACAATTCACGGCTTAAACTCTTTCCTACGAGGTTAAAGTCGTCTATTGTTGAGCTTGGTTATGCGGAGGAAACGAATGTAAAGCATGAAAGGTTTAAGGTCCGCAAGCCACATTTCATTGTGCGCAATAGAGATGATATAGTTGGCCTTATAGAGATTCTATATCTTCAAGAGCCACCTCCAGTTAGTTGAGTATAATCGAGGTAATGCGTCAGGCTCGGGACGTTAAACAAGCGCTTTGCGGGAGGCAACCCGTAGTTTAATGCTTTGTAGAAATAGTATGTAGCTAGTGTAGTTGTAGTATAGAAGCTTTTGTGTGAGTGAGGATGAGGGAATTGATCGAAATTTGACTAAGTGTGCAGGTGTATAGCAGCTCCGCAGAGCTCAAACCGATCGGTTTGGGTCAAACCGATCGGTTTGAGGTCGTAGGTTCAACCCAACCGATCGACTGCG
>SNQN01002233.1:0-20548 GCA_008642245.1 Bassia scoparia | reverse complement strand
TGTTACCACTAACTGCAGGTTAGTTTTAATAGGTATTTTTGATAGGTACGCGACAAGCCTGTCAAGATGTAAGGAATTGAATAGTACCTCAAATGAGACAACCCACCGTCAAATGGTGTCACACTAAAGGTGAAGTTGTTGATGAATTTGTTGGTTGTACTGTTCTAAGATGCCTCATCGTACCACCATAGAGCATAACTTTTAGTGACTAGTTCACAAGCGCTGAAAGAAGGTAGAGAGTTCATTTTAAATTGGGTAGTTGGGCTCTGCAATACGCCTTCCTTAGTGAACATGTACCTTGTTGCCAAATCATGATTCCCTGTGGTCAAAATAGGGATGCGCAGGGTTTTAACATAGTCCGCACTGTCTAGCAACGAGKTGAGGATTGTAGACTGCAAAGCCAAAGTGTTCAGGCTCTGCTTCAGGCATATCTCTGGCGGTTAGAACCGAGCACCAGAACTTGGAGTCGTATGTGAAGCAATGTGACATACCAATTTTCTTCAGCCAGTTTGGGGTGGTATCAACATTCCTTGACCAAATGAGTTGGTCCTATCCTTGTTGTCTAAAGGGTACCAATCGCCATGAAGTGGGTCTAGTTGCATGAGGCATTTCATGCTTAAAGAGGGATCTACTACCTTCTGATGATCATAGGAAATGAATTACATTTCAGCAAGCGACAAGCAAGTGATGACACGAGTCCTATCTTTTACCTTGGTTTTACTCCCTTGTTGAGGTTCGGTGATGATCTCATTTTGAGACAACTCAAAACCAAGGTCAGTATCTAAACTTCCCCAGCAAGTAAGTAGTCATAGAGGACCACCTATGCGGTTTAGGTCATCCCCATCCATAAAGGTTCYCCTACATCTAAATACGCAATGATACAACTGTCCTAACATGATGGTTCCCAGCGCCAAAATTGATGAATTAAATTAGATGTTTACGYCTAAAGTAAAAAAAGGAGCAAAAATACTACTAGATTTGCACATCATGAAACGAATATGGGCAAACAAAAGGAAAAGTACGTCCTCCTCTTGGCTACTTTTTGAGATGAATTGGCGAAATACGTAATAAGTGCGTTGAAACCAATCTGGATTCGATTTCCCATCATTTCCTTTAGCAATGTGTGGCATCTGGTATATAAGTCTTCTGCACCATGAACTACGGTGAAGACTCTCAACTCCTGACCATCATCGTTGTATGCGGATAATCCGGTGAGGAAGACAATGTCAGCCAAAGTGATTGTCATAAGTCCATGACGAAGAATAAAGCAATTTAGGACGGGCTCCCCTAGCGACATCAAGGCACAAGTAAGCGACCCATTAAACAGGAATTTGCTGAAAGTGGCGAGTTTAAGGAAGCTTAAAATCCGTTTTGCTTTCCATGACTGATGAAAACATTCAAGGTGTTTAAACCGATCACTGTCATTCATGTCTTGGACCCAACCCTTGATTAGCTTTTGACTCGAGATCCATTGATGGTTTTGTGTCCCCTTRCCTTTTCCTCTCTCTTGTTGGACGTAGGGAACATCAGTATATGTGGCTGCCCGAATACCATCCTTTCCAAAGAAATACTTGGAGAATGTTTGGCCAGTCTCCCTTTTAAATTTTTTCCTATCCTCCTCCCTTTCAAAACGAAATGAAAACGCAGGACCGACGGAGGCTACACCCTTTTTACTTGAATGGGCTATTTGCTAGAATAAATCCGAACGAAATGAATCCTCATGATTCTCAATAAATTGACACAAAAGGACTCGGTCAATAGGCAGGATTGAATTTTTACGCTGGCGAATTGCTTCCGGCGATAGTACCATGACAAAATCAATGGAGAAATCTGGCGGTGTTAAAGTGCAGAGTCGGGAGAAGGAATTTCTTGAATAGATACTATTTTTTGAAAAGGAAATATTCTTTTACGTGTTGCTTCAACCAAGGAAAGTTGACCAATAAAGTGGAAACAAGAAAAGACTTTGCGACCCTCGGTAAATAAACAAAATTACGGAAATAAAAGGTAGGTGAGCCATATTAAATGCAAACAAAATCTTCGTTATAAAAACGCCTAAGGCAGCTGAGTAAACTTAGTCTTACTTCCTAAGAGAGATTTTTCTTTTGATCATCTCTATCTATTATGATAAGTTTTTTGTAAGTCTCTTTCTTTGTAAATTCTCGCTGAATCAAACTTCTAATCCGACAATGGACTTTCGATTTGTTATGATTATTAAAGCCAAGTCTCAAGGGTTTGAAGGTCTAATGTGGTCAAGTTCTGAGGAATACCTCTCCTCTTTTCCCTTTGAACTAAGTGACAGGAGAAGAAAGGCACTGAGAGACACAGAGTTCTAGCGATTCCTCATCTAGCGTAAAGTGATTGGTCGTCCATACACAGAAAAGGAACACCGTGCAGACGAGGAGCGATTTCAGGAAAAGGTAAAGCAGGAACATGAGAAAGAACAAGATAATGATTAGGTGACCCAGAAGGGCACTCTAATGAAGAAGATGGAGGAAAGAAAAGATGTCGCCAGAAGCATGCATCAAAGAGYCCAGTCAAGAAAGGAAAGTGTGAAAGGCAAATTGCTAGAGAACAATGTGCTTTGAAAGGAGACTTGTTTGACAATGCTGATTCCGACAACTATATGTTGGCGAAGGAAGACTAATCTTGGTGATCTCTTTCTCACCTTCTCTTTTGTCTAAGGTAGCAAGCTCATGAGGTATTAAAAACATGTTGGTGGTATTTTACTTATGAGCAGTAACTAGTATGTATGATCCTAAAGTTCAAAAGCGATGATCTACATTGATACTTAATTTGTACATCATTTTTTATAATGCATGATGTTATAATAATATTTTTCAAGTTATAGAACCTCAAAATATATTTCTTGATCAAAGGATCGGTTTCTGAATACTTTCATTACCATAAAACAAAATGATGGAAAATTAAACATTTCCTCACCAAGACATGTCCGATCAAATTATGGTAATTAATGACTTTATGGAAATAATATTCAAAATATTTTCATAAACCGAGATATTCATTAAGGAAGCTTCACAAAAAAAAAAAAAGGCCAAGCGATGTGTACGGTTTAAAAACTACCACTAAAGCATGTTGTTTCGAATGGCGGTTTCCAAAGAAGTTATTTGATAAACCACTCATACACTCCCATTAATTTCTCTTATAAATACCCCCTTTCTTCACTACATTTCATTCACATTTCTTTTTTCCTTTCTCCTATCAAATCATTCTTCTATTCTCAAATTCCACCTCGAATCATAATGTTCCAAGCGATGGATATCATCAATCCAGATAGGGAAGTTCGCATTTACAATATTTCTCATCCACAAATGTCTGCGAGATATTGGGGAGTACATCTTGATACTCTCTACAACAACGTATGGACTGTCCCGGAGAAAGTGTTGCAAGAATTCGGGACATTGGAGTATCCTGATGAATGTGAGAATCATAACTTGGCAACCAATAGAGTGGTTGAGTTTTAAACTTGAAAAGAGAGGCATTCATTAATGGACCGGCTCAACGCTGGGGGGTGACCTTTATTCCAAGAGGAGAATGAAGGAGGGACTAGAGGAAGCATTACTGAACTTTTTCATAATGCAGATTTTATCAACGCTAATCTGTTCCTGTAGGTGAAGGATGACATCTTAGCGTTGAACAATCTATCTCAAGTATGCAAGGCATTTGTTGTAGGCGTCGGGGCGGTGTTTGGAGAAAGGATCATGTTCTATGATCATGTAATCCTAGTAAGGGCTCAATATTATGAGGTATTATTGGCTAAGGGGGCCGAAGATTCCATTCAAACTATGCGTTAAAAGTGTTGTTGCCTAGTTGTGGGACGACTACATCAAATGGCAGAAGTATGTGAACTAGGACATGACTACATCGGATCATAATGATTTTGAGGGGTACATGGAGCGTCCTTATGTAAGGAAAGTCATAGGTCAACTCCCTAGCACTCCAATGATTGTACTTCCTTAAGAAGGCTACAAAATAAATATATGTATGTATGTATGTATATATTTAAATCCTTCAAAGTGTCAATTTACTTAACTTCTTTCTTTTGGTATGTCATGGGACAGTAACAATTCAAAATATTGTTCATGACTTAGTCTAAGTATGTTAATTCCATAACTTTTGTCTAAAAGCATTGCTTTGCGATGTTACAAATGTAATTCTAAAATCTTATTTTATCAATGGAAATATTTTGCTTAAATAATTCTCTTTATTCGTAAAGTATAGTACATTTACATTAATGATGAACAGTACTTAATGACAAGACATGATGGCGTCACACACTAATAAATGATGTTTCAGTAATGATGGCTTTACACGGGGTAATGAACCAATTTATTACTTCGGCTTCCAAGTAATATCCCAAAAGAAGGTAAATGTAATTCTTGGAAGTTGTATCAATTTAGTTGTGCATTTCCCAAGCTATTTTGATACAAATATAAGGATGATCACAAAATTATAACCATATGAATATAAGGTCATTTTTATAACAAAAGCATTAAAATGAAAATCACAAGTCCTCAGGTGATATGAAACGTTTTTTTTTTTAAATATCAAAGTATCGCATCTATGAACCAGAACTACAAGTCTAAAAGTAGTTCAATTAATATTTTAGCATTTGACTTTGTTAATATTTGCTGGCGAAATCAGAAAAATGAGAGAAATAAGATGAGAATGAAATATCATAGAAAAGAACTTTAGAAATATTCTTTAAAAATCGTTTTTACTAAGAAAAATGCCCTAAAAATAGAAAATAATTAAAATAACCATTTTCCGCCTATTGTTGAGCTCTCGGCATATGTTTTCAAATTCAACTTTATCTCAACTTGTGCAAATGGGTAATGATTTATGAATTTTGTTACGACTTCCGGAATCAAATTTATTTCGAGCTGAGATGTCATACTTTTCCTCATTGGCTATTCAATTTGGGGAGACATTTTTGGGTGTCTACCCCCCCCCCCCCCCCTTCATATATAATAGAGAATAAAAAGAAAAATTAGATTTTTAGTCAATAAATTTAATAAGTAAAGTTTAATTAAAAAGAAAAAAATAAATCATATTAATTAATACTCACCTAATTAAATATTTCCTATAAATATTTCAATCAATCAATATACAAATTACCATAAAAAAATCAATATACAAATTATAACCTTTAAAAAATATTCAACAAATTATATATCTCTCTAATCAAATATCATATCGTCAATTTTTAAAATTTATATATAATTGATTTAAATTCCTTCATATTTTGTGTTAACGTTATAAATTACTAATGATAATGATGATGCAACAATAGAACTGATTAGATAATAAAAATTTTAAGTATTTTTATTCATGACTTAATCTTTTAAAAATACACTATGAACCAAAAGTATATCAGAAGGAAAAAAATCATGTACACATTTCTAAAATTATAGCACGCATCGCGTGCACATAGTGCTAGTCATAACTTATCTGAACTTATTGATACTTATTTGAACTTATTTTGTGAGCAAGAAAAGTAATGATTATATTTATTACTCCTTATGTTCCATGAAGATCTTGCCAATTACTATTCATACGCTTCTCAATGCATGTTTTGTATCGCTTATATCTTTAGTTACACATTTGAGAAAATTATAACAATTGAAGATTAATAATCTATTCATTAATACGAATCAAACAAGACCCCACATGACTATATTTATAACTATACATTGATAATTATTTACAAGATTCTTCTTCACTCGTGTATAGTGAAATAAACGGATGTGGCATGAACTTCACGGAACGGAAGGAGTAGTACTTATCTGAACTTATTATCGTCTGAACTTATATCCATAATATAAGGGAAGGGGGGGAGCAATGGTATCCCCCTTTGAACTTACGTTTCTACCCTTAATAAATTTAATTTTGAAATTAAAAAAAAAACATTTCAAGCAACTCAATATCAACATAATCACAATTTAATACAAATTTGAAAAAATGATTTAAATTAGAAAAAATGGAATCTTAAAATCCCACCTTTTGTGGGTCTTCTAATATTAATCCTACCATGGCTAATTCTTGCGCAAATCCTACGTTTATACCCCAACTTCTTAAAATGGGTCTTTACCTGCTAAAGAAATTTGYTAACTGGTTTTCTAAGTAAAACCACCACTAGCACCACCTTAGCCAAADTAAATTATTAACACTACCTTAAATTAGTTCCACGCTACCCAGCCAACCGAACACCTCACCCAATGACTCACCCCTCACCTTGAACCCACGACCCACCCCGCTTCACCGCGAACCCAAGCCCAACTCGGAACCCTTACTTCACCATACCAATTCGAACCACCATCCAGCCCATCCCTTATTCTAACCTAGCCACCATTACAACTTCGACCACTGTCCGTACTCAACCACCAATCAAACCAAGCTACCATTCGAACCCAACCAACAAGCCATCATATGAACTCAGACACCATTTCAACCATGGCACCAATTCAAACCCAGCCACCATCTCACCTTCAACTCACGACCCCCAACCTCACCTAACCTAACCATGAACCCACGAGCCACCAATTCGAACTCATCCCTTATTCCACTACAAGAAAAAGTTAAATTAGCGACCGCCATTTGCGACCGCCTTTCTGTTAAAAGCGGTCGCRATTTAGGCTTAGCGACCGTCAGGGACCAATTTTTCGATGGTCGCTAAACCTTGGTCGCAATTTTGAAAATAGCGACTGAAACCTGGTGTGGTCCCTATTTTGTGACTACTTAGCGACTGGCAGGTTAGTCGCAATTTAGCGACCACCTTTTACATTTAGCGACTAACAAGGTAGTCACAATTTAGCGACCACATTTTATTTTAGAGACRAACACGTTGGTTGCAATTTAGCGACTACTTTTCACTTTAGCGACTAATATGTTAGTTGTAATTTAGCAACTAACTTTTTGGTAGCGAGTAGCATGGCGCTCGCTATTTTGCGACTAACTTTTCAGTGATAGCGAGTAGCTTGGCGGTCGCTATTTTGCGACTAACATATCGATAAGAGACAAATTTTGTGATCGCAATTCTTAGCGATTGAGATATTATAAATGGAGACTATTAAAAACCAGTTGAGACTAGCTTTCAAATATACGAGTCACAATATAATATTAAAACCTGCCGATCGATTAATATAAACGAGAACATGAATGGTTTCTAATAATTCATGCAAATGAGCTCATAAAGTTTACTCATTGTATAATAATGATAATGAACTAAGTTGGAAGTACTACATTCACCATATGAGCTCTCCAGCTAATCAACTTAGTTGCTTTTCGATTACAACATGAGCTCTATCTCAGATACATAATTCATACAATATGAGCTCTTCAAGTTGAGAGCTAAGTTGGGAGATGATGGAAGCATCATGAGTTGATTTCTTGGTCGATCACGAAGTACTACCGGACTTGTAAAACATTCATGATACGCTACCAAACCCATAAACTTTACCCTTCTTGCAACCACCAACAACTTCCAAAAAGACTTCATCTGGTACTTTTGTGACTCCTTTGTCAGTGTACTCGACTAGTTTCTTCTTGTTTTCATCCTACACAAAGTACCTCTTTCATTTAAATAACATATAAAATTGTACAAAACAGAATACATACACGTTAGTTGAATTTTACGCCATTTTGGCGTTTTTGTCCCTAACATCTCACAAATCTACCTATTTCGTGTTTTCACACATCATTCATGTCTTATTACATTCATTTAATATTTTGAAAACTTGTTTGATTTCATTTATGCAAAACAAAATCAATTTGGGACCAAGTCTATTGAATTAGGCCATTCTCGGTAATTTTAGGCGTTTTTGTTCCTAACATCTCGCAAATATACCTATTTCGTGTTTTCACACATCAAACATGTCTTATTACATTCATTTAATCTTTCTAAAACCTGTTTGAATTCATTTATACACAATATAAGTCATTTTGGGACCAAGTCTTTTGAATWATGCCATTTTCGGTAGTTTTTGGCGTTTTTGTTCCTAACATCTCACAAATCTACCTATTTCGTGTTTTCGCAGATCATTCATATCTTATTACATTCATTTAAGCTTTTTAGAACTTGTTTGAATTCATTTCTGCATAAAAAGTCATTTTGGGACCAAGACTATTGAAATATACCATTTTAGGCAATTTTTGGCGTTTTTGTTCATAACATCTCACAAATCAACCTATTTCGTGTTTTCACTCAACATTCATGTCTTATTACATTCCTTTAAGCTTTCTAGAACTTGTTTGAATTCATTTATGCATAAAAAAAAGTCATTTTGGACCAAGTGTATTGAATTGGGCCATTTTTGGCATTTTTGTTCATAAGATCTTACAAATCTACCTATTTCATGTTTTCACACATCATTCATGTCTCATTACATTCATTTAAGATTTTTAGAACTTATTTGAACTCATTTATGCACAATAAAGTCATTTTGGGATCAAGTTTATTAAATTAGGTCATTTTTGGCATCTTTGTTCATAACATCTCACAAATCTACCTATTTCCTATTTTCACACATTATTCATGTCTTATTACATTTATTTAAGCTTTTTAGAAGTTTGATTTTTTTTTATGCACAACAAAGTCATTTTGGGATCAAGTCTATTAAATTATGACATTTTAGGCAAACTTCACCAAGCAATTAAAAGTCTTTATCTGTTAGTACATCTAGCAGCAATATAACTCTTCAAATGACTAGTTGTATCAGCTGAGTGAACAAAAGATAATGGAATGAAATCTACACCTTCTAATATAACAAAATCAATATCCATCCAATCGTAAGGAACATGAAGTTATGTGTTTAGAATATTTGATGCTTCTCCATATTTAATTTTTTGAAAAAAAAAATCTCTAAAGATGAATGAAAACTGCTTAGGTTGATGATAAAGGAATAAAGGGATAAGAAAGGCACCAATCAAAGTTATAGGCTTGAAAGTTATGATGGGCTTAATTAATGGCTCAATGCTAATAAAATATTTGAAGATCATTAAAAGTAATCATGTATATAACAATTTAGTTTTGCAAAACCTCAAACTTTCCCACTCAAATCCACATAAGAAAATATTGCAGAATTTAATACCTGAATTTTCAATTTTATTTCTATAATAATTCTACAGTCATTAAAAAAGCATAAAGTCGTGCAAATGAGAAAATTAAGCATCTCCTAATCAACACTCTATTCTTACTTGCAACATTACAACGGGAGTCTTCCTACATTGAATTTCATAAAACCTCCTATTCTCCACCACTGACATAAATTTGAGTGTGGAGACCTAGTGAATCATTGTTTTAAGTTTAAATAGCGATACTAGAAGCTTGCAGAGGAATAAATAAACAGAGGGTTCTGAGGTTTGGGAATTCCTTTAAAGAAAGGATTCACTCTCTTCATCCCATCACTAATTCACTTTGCATCACAAAATAAAGCTACTTTTATTTCATATTTTCTTTATCCCTATAAATTACAGTGCCTATTGCCCAAAGCACTTTGCTAACAATCCATATCAAGATATCACATTTCTCAATTCATATAAGTATATAACACTTCAAAACCACAAGTGTCAACTACAAAGCAATATTCAACAAAACCCAAACATTGCTTAGAGAGCATAAAAAAAGACAAAAAACAAATAAAACAAAAGGACCGAACTTTGGAGTCATGAGTCACATCCTAATTAATTTGCAAAAATATCAACTACATATCCACTAAAAGAACAAAAACCTCATGAACATAAGAATGATAATAAGACAAAGAATTTACCATCCCACAATCCAAAAATCCAAATTTATTCAGTTTTTTGGCCAAATACAGTCTTCAAGCACCAATTATTATGACAAATTTGCCTTGGAAAATAAGATTCAGTCAATATGAGATAATTAGATAAACCCAAGAATGCTGTAAAGTCAATTAATAATTAGCCATTTGGCATGTACATGAGAAATAGAATTTGATCAAGAGTAAATCTTAGCAATCAACAAGAAATTTTCTCCTCAAGGTATCCAAAGAAACGACATTCATTTCTATACGTGTTACTTGTTCAATATAGGAGGCCTTTAGCTTAATTTCTCTTAGTTATTTGCTAAAGCTATAATATGTTGAGTAGATTTCTTTAATCAATTTAGTTAGGTTTTGGATGGTCTATACTATTACCTAATGCATTGTTTGCCAAGAGGCTTATATCAAAGTGTCAAACATCAGTAGACATCTTTGGCTTAATTAGCTGGGAAATTATTGACAAATGAAAAGTAATTAAGAGAGACATGCCCGCCTGAATAACCAAGTGACTTCGCTTCCCAAGCTGAGAAAGAAGAAATCAACAGTAAATTCATGTCAGCAGCTCAGAGCTATAAAACTTCTCTAGTTCCCCCAGGTCTCAGCAACCGAGTATAAAGACCTGCACAAAGATCATCAGCACAAAGAAGCTTATCAAAATGACATCAAGTCAGTTAATCTACCTACAGTTATCACATGAACATAAAATCAAAAGGAGGAAATTAATATGCAACTATGAATGCAAAGCTTCTAGAGCAGATATTGCTCTCTTTAAATGTATGTATTAACACATTCTACCCAAATATATAATATAACTTTCCGAACAAGTTTAGCATATCATAAAATTGCCTTGTTTTACTTACTTCTTATTCCATTTGGTAGTCACTCCTCAGTGCTCTTTACTTGTTAATGTCATAATTTTACAATTGACTATGTCCCCTAAAACATATCCGCATTTCGCAACAAGTAACTCAAGATAACTTATGTATGTATAAATGAAGTTTAAATTGGAGAAACTACATCATTTTCCTTGCAACAAAATATAATTTCTCGCGCAAAGAAACWAGATCGTTGGGTCAATATGAGAAGATTAATCTTGGCTTATTAGAGATTTATTTCAATTTCCACTCAAAATAATGGCTTCAAGAGAGTCACTCTCATGAGTGTGTTGCTTATGCTTACATCCAGTCATCCACTAGACCACACGCACTATTTACCAAAAAAATAAGCATCACACAACCATAATTGACTACCAATATCTTTGACCCACAGTTATAGAAACTCAACTGCTTCTAAGCCCTTAACCAAACAAACAAATAATGCTAAGCCTTATCCATACTTACTCTGTCTCAGCCTTGTAATCATAACAAATGACAAGCTAACATAAATGGCAAGTAGCATAAGTCAACAACGTCTACTAAGGATGGTTATTTTATAATCTACTAAACCGCCACCATAGACAAGTGTTCTTGAGAAAACATTCCTTTCTATTTTCCCAAACGCATATGCCATATTCCCAGTACACTTGCAAGATGACCCATATGAATCTCACTCCCTTGAGTATCCATAAAAATAGCAACAACGAAACCTTTCTCATCATTCAGCAAATGATATAAATAATAGAATAATGATAAGCAGACTATTTAATTTGGGATTCTTTCTTGAACTGGAAAAGAATAATACTACTACCTAGAAAATCGCCAAAACAAAACAAATATTCTGAAAGATCTCCAAGAAAAAACGAAAAAAWCGATAGAATTCATGAAAAACATAAAAAAAAGCCCAGAAAAAATAGATCTGAAAATTACCTTTAGTTCTGCGAATTAGTGTTGCACTTGGATTGGAGAAAAAAATTTCTTCGAGAGTGAGAGAGCCTACAACGAGTCAGCGACGAAGCTTGAAAATAACAAGATAGGATGAGAGAGGTGGTAGTAGCTGCGCATGAGTCCAGTAGCAGTAAACAAGCAGTAGTAGCGAACCAACAGACAAATTAGAACGGAGGCAACGGTAGTGAATCGGCGGCAGCAAAACGAATCGGCGGCAGCAAAACGAATCGGCTTCGATCGGAGGGAGTTCATAGTGGGTGAGAAGTAGGTGGTTGAAGAGGGGAGCAAATGAATCGATGTAGGGTTTTTATATTTGGAGGGAATTAGGGTGAGTTGAAGAGGAGAGCTTTGTTTTGTATAAGGACAAGAAAAGGAGAGCTCGTGACTTCACTTGGCAAACTTAATATTCTTAATAACATTATTAATTTTTTAAAAATATAATGCTACTACCGAGGTGGTCGCTAACCTCAAAAGTCAGTCGCTAATATTATTAAATTTTTACGCACATAAAGAATTGAGCTTAGCGACTAACATTTAGTCGTAGTTTTTTGTTGTAGTCGCAAGATAGCGACTAACTAATTTTCAGTCGCAAAATAGAGACTACTAGTCTCCACAACAAGATTTCGCGCTTATACCGTCCAATTTTACCGACCGTCCCTAAAACAGTCTGCAAAAGTATAATTACCGACCGTTTTGGGGTTGGACGCACATTACCGACCGTTGTCCTATGATTACCGACCATTTCGAAAAATGGACGTAAATTAGCGTCAGTTTTGTATTATTACCGACCGTATAACGGTCGGTAAATCGGTCTAAATATTTTGTTGACCAAGTGGATGACATTACCGACCGTCATGGACGTTTTACCGACCGCTGGCGGTCGGTAAAGCTGTTTTCCAAAAAAAATAATAAGACCACAGTAAGGGTCGTAAATTGGTTTTCCCACTCACAATTGCAAACTCAAACTCACAATTGGTTCCCTCGCAAAAACCCTTCCCTCGCAAAACCCTTCCCTCTTCGACGGCGACGACAGTCCTCCTATCCGGCGATTTCCACTCCTCCCTTCTCCTCTCTCGTCTCGCCTCTCTCCTCTCGCCMKTCTCACGCAACAACCAACAGCGCAGCAGCTGCGCACACAACAACCAGCAACAGCGTCCACAAAACTACCAGCAGCGGCGGTCTTCTCTCCTCTCTCTCCTCTCTTCAGTGGTCTTCTCTCGGCCTGATTCGTCGCCGCACTCCCCAATTCGAGGTAAGTCACAAACCCTAATTTTTTTTCTCTTACTTAATTTAATTCATAACCCTCAAACATTTAATTAAACACTCAATTATACTCACATTATCACACAAACACTCAAATTTACTGTAATGTAACTCAAACTCACAAATTTATCATTTTTTTAATTTAGGTTGATTTTTTTTCTGTGTTTAGGTTGATTTTTTTTCATGAATTGTCGTGTGGCCTGTTTTGTTTGTTGTTGTTTAATTTTATTTTTTCTGTTTTTTTGTGAATTATTTAAAATCAGTTTAGTAAGGTTGTTGTTCCTGAATTGTTTGAATTGTTGTCACTGTAATAGGATGAATTAGTAAGGTTATGTTTTTTTWWAAAAAAATCAATTTATTGTTGTGCTGCTTGCTAATTTATGTTTGTTGGTTTTTACTGAAAATTAGTTTGATTTATTTTGTTTATTATTGATTATTCTTGTTGTTTGTTGTTTATTTGTTTGCGTATTAGTAATAATAGGATGAATTATTTTGTTTACTATTGTTATATTGTTAGCATATTATAGATTAAGGAATTAGTAATAGGGGAGGGGAAACAGGAGCWAACAACATCACTCCTCTCCATCATACTCTTCCTCCTCCTCATCATCATGCTCAGCATCATCTTCCTCATCATCTGCTTCATCATTATCATCAACTTCCTCCTCGACCTCTTCATCCTCATCAGCTGGGTCTTCAACCTTTGCCTCTTCTTGCTGCTGCTGTTTATCATCAGTATGCACTGGTTCCTCAATACCCGGAACCACTAAGTTGCTTGCAGCAGCCAGAGCCAAAACCTGAGTCTTGGGAGAAACAGATTCAATACTTGGAGCCATCTGAGCTTTGACATCGGGAACAGTAAGCAACAACAACTAAGTCTCAGCCAGCTCCTTCTCCATCTGATCGATTTTGGTATTGAAAGAAGTTGAAATTCCCTGAACCAGTTCCATCAGCTTACCAAGAGTTTTCTCCTGGCTCTCCATTCTCTCCAGAACTACATTTTGACCCGCTGGTTCCTCTGCCTTGGCTTTCTTCT
The DNA here is from genome assembly GCA_008642245.1 of Bassia scoparia. Taxonomy (NCBI): domain Eukaryota; kingdom Viridiplantae; phylum Streptophyta; class Magnoliopsida; order Caryophyllales; family Amaranthaceae; genus Bassia; species Bassia scoparia. The sequence continues at coordinate 6,626 of SNQN01002233.1, read as the reverse complement.
TTGGAGGGGGCTTAACCTCCACTGGTTCCTCAAACTTGAACCTTAACACATCAGCACCAATATCAAGACCCTTTTGCTTAAGTATAGCCTTTGTGAACACTATGACTGGTACAGTGGATCCACTTAGGCTAACCTTTTTGTCCTTAAGCAATCAGGTGATGATTGAACCATAAGGCAGAGAATGATGAGATGAACCATAACAGTTGATGATGTGATCGAGCATCAAGGAAGGAAGATTTATCTTAATCTTCTTCATCATCAGGTATATCAGTACCATCTCCATGATGCGTACAATTCCCCTTCCATGAGCCCTTGGAAGCAAGACTTTGTTACATAATGAATGCAGAACCAGCATAAGTGGTTCCTTCAGATCAACAGACTTGAAAACAACATACTTCTTGGGCATCTTCCCACCAAATAGAAAATCATAAATTTCATCAGGAGTGACCCCTACCAACATAGGCCACCGATCACTAGAATACTTGTCAAACCCATCCCTTGGTACTCCTAACATACTTGACACAGAAGAAACGAACATACTAACTTCAACACCTCCAACACTGGAACCAATTGACATATCAGGCAGCTGTTTTAAATTCACATAAAAATCCCTTACACCAGACACATTTGTAGCAGAACAATCAAACAAGGACATCCAACCTTGGTATTCAATCAAACTCTTGTATTCAGACAAAGCAGGCACATTGAAATAACCATCCTCAACTCGACATCAAGATAATACTACTCTAGCACCTAAGTCAGTAGAACCAGTTAATGGAGATTCTACAGACTTACCTTTGACACAGCGAGGTGGTTTGACTGCTGTTGCCTTTCTCTTGGTTCCCCTTTCAAAACCAGTTGATTGTTCTTCTTCTTCCTTCTTCACTTCCTTCTTTACTGCAGAACGTAATCTCCCTCTGACTGAGAACTCCACCATAGGTACCCCTTCCTTTTGACTAGTGAATTGAACCTCCTCTTCACTAGTAACAACCTTCTCGAACTCCTGGTTTAAATCCTCTTGTGTCTCGTGCATCTGTTCCCCCTGAGAGCGTGCTGGTTCCTTGATGGTGGAACCTCCACCCTCAGTTGGATTTGCATGAGGCATAATTTCCTTAGAACTGAGTTTAGACGTTTTTGGTGGTGATGGTGTRTTCTGAAGTGGATTTGGGTTAGCTTTTGTGGGAGTGGAAGTTTTCGAAGAATCGGTGGGTGGTAAATCGGTTGTTTTTATCTCGGGTTGTTGAGGGTTAGGGTTCACTTCAGTGACCCTTTGAGATTGTGAGGAATCACTTGATTGACCCCTTCCTCTTCTTTTCCTGCTTGTGTTTGATTTTCTACCCATAATTGATCGAGAATGAAGARGAACAGTAATTGATGAACAGTACTTTCAAACTTCAAATTTTGTTGTCAGAAAACAGAGCACTTGGAAGAAAGAGAGAGTGTAGAGTGATGAAGAGTTGTGAGCTGCAAAAAGAGGTTAGCACAAGTATATATAGTGAAGTATATCATCAATGAAGCAAGAGGGTGAAGAAATATAGCTGGCTGAGCCAAGAGATAACGGCCAGATTTTGAAATTTAATTTGCAATTATCACATTCCATAAATATCTCAACCGACTCTAATTTTGGCATGTGTAATATATGCCTTGATCATCAAGCCAAAAATAACTGAAGTAGGATAAATTTCTTTCCAAAAAGAAAAATATCCTAAGAAATTTTTCAAAAGATATAAAAATATCAATCGAAAAACATATCAAAGCTGGTCTACTGTTTCCCCTTGCTGGTACCTGTACAGAACCATTTCATTTTGTTTTTGTGCATTAATGTTCAACTGACTTCTTTCCTGCAACAATGGCTTTCAACCTTTTTGAGGAATCAAACCATTTACACAACACCTGAAGGATTTCGACATAGGTATGCATCAAACACACACAATACCAGAGAGATATTTCTAGCCCAATCATTGAGGGAAAAGTATAGAAGCCATGTCACCAGAAACTACTTAACTTATGAATAAAAAGAGAAACCTAAAACCTAAACTAAGCCTAAAAGGACTTTTAATCTACATAATGACCACGACACAAAGTTTTGTGAAGATGTCTGCAATTTGATCTTCACTTTTACAGAACAACATCTCCACTAAACCTTTCTCAACATTGTCTCTCAAAAAGTGGTGTCTGATCTCAATGTGTTTGGTTTAGAGTGCTAAACTAATTCTTAGAAATATTTATAGCACTTGTGTTATCACAAAAGATTGGAAAAATATTGTATTCAACACCAAAATCTTCACTGGTTCCTTATCCACAACAGTTGAGAATAGCATGAAGCTGCAGCAATGTTTATGATTCAGCTGTGGATAAGGCCACTGAATTCTGCTTCTTAGATCCCATGATATTAGAAAAGAGCCAAGAAAATGTGTCATACCTGGCGTGCTCTTTCTATCAACAAGGAAACCAGCATAATCTGCATCTATGATCCTATAAGGTCAATTGAACTACCTTAGGATACCACAAGCACAGATCTGTTGTTCCCACAAGATACCTAAGTATCCTTCTAACAGCCTTCAAGTGAGATTCCTTTGGATTGCTTTGAAACCTAGCACACAAACCAACAGAAAACACAATGTCAGGTCTACTAGCTGTTAGATAAAGTAGGGACCCAATCATCCTCTATACAGTGAGGCTTCAACATCTGTTCCTTCAAATCAGCATCAAGTTTTGTAGATATAGGAACAGGTGTACCATAAGCTTGTTGTCTCCATCCCAAACTTTTCAGTAACTCTTTCAAGTACTTTGCTGATGGATCATGATTCCATCAGCTGTTTGCTTTATCTGCAAACCAAGGAAGAAACCTAATTCCCCCATCATGCTGATTTCGAATTCACTCTGCATAAGATTAGCAAACTCATCACATAGCACCTGATTAGTAGCACCAAATAAATATCATCAACAATAAATTTGTATTATAATCAAGTGGTTCCCCTGGTTTTGATAAACAAGGTTTTGTCACTGTTCCCCTTTTGTAATCATCTTCATCAAGAAGTTGGACAATCTTTCATACAAGCCCTTGGTGCTTGCTTTAATCCATACAAGGTGTTGGACCGACTGAACAATACAAGAGGGGGGGAGAATTGTATTGTAGGGAACTTAAGTAATTTTTACGGAATTAAAAGAACTTAAGCAAAAGAAACTTGAGACAAGAAGTTTTCCACACACAGAAACTCTCAAGACAAACGCCAAGAGAGGAAAAACTGTGACCTAATGCAACACAGGATTTGTCTTAATTATAAAAGATGCAACACCTATTACAATCTAAGACACTCGTTCTCAGTTCCTAAAGAACTTCTTGAACCTCGCATCCAACCCCACTGTTGGTTACCTTCTTACTCTCGATTTCTTCTGAAATCCCTCGTGTAAGGCTTCGCCCCGCCTTAGGGGGCTTGACCTCAGCTCAGTGTCATGAAATTGAGCCATGGAATCCGCATGTGAATGCGTTGGGGTGTGTTGTCGAGTCAAGGATATCGCCATCTGTCTATATAGGTTATTCACGGATGCCCGAAACATTGGTGCCAAACTAGTGACCCCACAAATAGGTCAAGTAACCAAAGTGTGGGTTCGGGACATGGTACGGATTGAATCAGTAACCCAATCGCGCCCGCATGTAGCGGCCTCTACTCGGTCTCATTGTAGTTCCATAAGTCATAACAATGAATTCAGAAAACTTATCGATTTGATCTTGAGAGCGCACTAACCTAATATTACTAGGTGGTTGCTATTATGTACAAACAATGACTTCTACCATGGATAAGGCGATCACTTGATTGTTCAGTATTAATAAGGTCCTATAAAACCGGTCGTCATGATTATCTGACTTTAATGTGAACAAACAATTGAATTCCGGTCTGTTTAAGCAATATAATACAATGTGATAGAATATGTACAAACAAACATGAAAACAAAGGTTAGTAAAGCATAATAGTATACATGTGTTCCTTCTCACCTTGTCACTGGAATAATCAAACTGTTAGAATACAACTAAAAGGAATTGTCCTTCGATTGAATTGCTAATCGAGACAAATAAACGCGTTAGTATTGACAATGACAATATGCATACTAATAAATTGTGACAAGATGATGATAAACGAATTTGAAAACGTTAATGACAATCCTACATATTTACATGAGAGGATTCAAGAGTTGGTTTCTACATTGTGTTAATGAATTGAAACTCGCATAATAATTAGTCAAATTAAAAGTGACAAAAGGAATTAAGAAGAGTCAAAAAAGAAGTTTTAGGTGAGAATCTAAGAGTTATACCTTGATTTCGCTTGTTGAATCAAACAGAATCGATGCTTAGAACTCAAGAACGAATGTAATGAGAGAGTGTATGAGAGCGTGAGAGAGGAATACGCAAGTTGGGGACGGAGAGAATTGAATAGACCGTCTAAATGAGCAAAGGCAGGCACGTATTTATAGGCATGAGAGGCATGAGGAGGGAAAAACCTGCGTATATACGCAAGGTGCGCGTATATACGCAGGGCTGCATATATACGCAGGCCTCTGCGTATAATGCAAGCCTCAGCGTATAATTGTTTTCCAAAAAAAGAGAAAATTTTGATTTCCTCCGATTTTATTTCGATTTGCCTTGATTCGACGCACCTAGACACCCTTGTTCTCCAAGAAAGGAGTTCTAGAGTGTTCTAGAAGGTTCCACGTATTTCCGGGGTATTTTTGTGTATTTTGAATTTTTTGAATTTCTGCGTATAAAAGCTTATAAAAATCATAGAAAAATATAGAAAAATTAGAAAAATAATCTAAAAATACTGGTGAGCTCAGAAAAATGTGAAGAGTGCAATGAAAAGTGGAAATTATGGAGATCACCAATATAAATTATTTTAAAAAAACCAAAAAATAGAAAATAATTAAATAAATAAAAGAAAATATTTTTGCCCCACTTTGTTTGTCTTTTGCTCAATAGTTCCGAGTATGACCTCACGTATTTACATCTTTTGTGAGTTCAAAGCGTCTTTTCTGAGTCGAAACAATCGCAGAGACGCGGTATGTTTCTTCAGCGGATTACTCATTTGGGAGACACATTTAGGTGTCTACAGAAACCCCACTTTGACTGTGTCTAAGAGAAGTAAGTCTCGTAAGACGAAAGTCAAAGTATTCGATTCGGGACGGAGAGCAACTCAAGACGTTCTGCGATCCTGAGTCACCCTTTTCGCCGTACCTACAAAACAACGGTTAGTTTTACCTGTAGCCGTGTGTGGCTTCGCCCGCCATAGGGGGGCGTGACCTCAGCTTCAGTGTCATGGAATTGAGCCTGGAATCCGCATGTGAATGCGTGGGGTGTGTTGTCGAATTGAGGGATCGCCACCCGTGCCTTATATAGGTTTTCACGACGCCCGAAACATTGGTGCAAACTAGTGCCCCACAAATAGGTCCAGTAACAAAAGTGTGGGTTCGGGGACATGGTACGGATTGAATCAGTAACCCAATCCGCCCGCATGTAGCGGCCTCTACTGGTCTCATTGTAGTTCCATTAAATCATAACAATTGAATTCAAAGAGCCTATTGAATTGATCTTGCAAAGTGCACTAACCTAATATTAATTAGGGTGGGTTGCTATTATGTAAAACAATGACTTCCTACCATGGATAAGGCGATCACTTGATTATTAGTCAATATTAATAAGGTGTTTATAAACCGGTCGTCCATGATTAATCTGACTTATTAATGGGTACGCATAATTTCCGGTCTTGTTTAAGCAATATATACAAGTGTGATAGAATATGTACAACAAAACATAAAACAAAAGGGTTAGTAAGCATAATAATGATATGTATATCCTTCTCACCTTGTCTCTGCAAATACACAAATCGTTAAAGTAAAAACTAAAAAGAGACGTCCTTGATCGATAATTGCTAATCAAGACAAAGAAACATGTTAGTATTGACAATAACGATATGCATAATGACAAATTTGTGACAAGATGATGATAAACGTAATTTGAAAACGTTAATGAGAATCCTACATATTTACATGAGATGATTCAAGAGTTGGTTTTCTACATTGTGTTAATTGAATGAAACTCGCAATAATAATTAGTCAAATTAAAAGTGACAAAAGGAATAAGAAGAGTAAAAAAAATGTTTAGGGTGAGTAATCCCATAAGTTATAACCTTGATTTCGCTCGTTGGATCGAAACAGAATCGATGCTTAGAACTCAAGAACGTATGAATTAGAGAGTGTATGAGAGCATGAGAGAATGAATTCGCAAGTTAGGGAGGGGAGAATAGAATAGACGTGTGGTTTTCGGAATGAGCAAGCACGTATTTATAGGCACGAGAGAACGAGGAGGCGAAAAACCCCTGCGTATATACGCACAGAAAAAAGGTGCGTATATACGCAGGAGGGCTGCGTATATACGCAGAAGCTGCGTATAACGCAGGGGCCTGCGTTTTAACGCAAGAGGCATGCGTATAATACGCAGGCGACCTGCGTATATACGTAGACTCTGTGTATATACACAGGATTATTCTCCGCGTATTTTTTGATTTCCTTCGATTTTATTTTCCATAATACGTGATGATTGCCTTGATTCGACACACCTAGACACCCTTGCT
>SNQN01002232.1:4682-39503 GCA_008642245.1 Bassia scoparia | reverse complement strand
TGCCAGGGATCCATTCCAGCCCCGTACCATCTATACTCTTGCTGACATCAATGCAAAAAAGGTAAGCCTCTTACCTCTTATTCAATACTAGCATGAAGGTGACACTCAGGTTCAAGTAGATTAGCATCAGTGCAACATACTGAGGACGACCAAGCACAAACCTTAACTTAAACCTTACACCCTTTTCCTACAATTCAATCGATAAAGTCGRGGCTCCCTGAACATGACCATATTTAATTAACTAATAACATGACCTTGTTGAGCAACTAAGCTAGAAAAATAGTACAAAATTTCAGTGATTAATATAATAGTAAGGTTGTTCTTGTACTATTATATAAATTACAGTAGATAGCAAATCTTTATATTAAGTTGAATACAGTAGATTTATACCATGATAACAAGAACTCCATTCCTCTGAACACCCACCCTGTGACAAAATGAGAAAGTATCAGTCAAACGCTGAGTTGGGATAAGTCCGCCCAACTATCAAATAAAAAATATTAAACTGAATAAAAATAAAGGAAAACAAAAAAGAAAAGAGAATTGATTGAAATAAATAACCAGAAGCAAAATTCTAGTAAATCCTACATGATATAAATTAAGTCCAAATACGGTGTAGATGAAGTCTTGAACTATTTTTGAAATATTGTCTTCATTCTGTAACCAATACTTCTCACGATAAATAGTACAAGTGAGTGGTAATTTTGTTTAATATGTAAATGTCCTTGCTGCCCTTATTTGTTGTAGTAATTACTGAAATGCCATGGAATTGGGCTTTATTATCCCTACACAGCGTTTGTTCTATGAGCCCTCGTGACAAAATTACACYTTTATTGTGAAAGGAATGAAATCTACTTTGACATTTGTACAGTCCACATGCACTATTACACTTACACTAAATAAACTCTCATTGCATTCAAAGAATAAAATACTCRCTCCATAACGAAATAAAAGCAATAATTGTACCTTTTTGCTTAATTTTGCTAAATAAGCCCATGATAGATTAGGAAAATAATTAGTGGGGTGATCCCCATAAAATAAGGAGGGAAAGAAATTGGTAGGAATAAACAAAAAAGTTGGTAAGCAATTGAGACCACCTTTTTCAATTAGTTTTATATTAGAGAGTTAATTGGAACTAAACTAGGAAAGTTGTACGAGTACAATTGTTGCATTTTTTTGTTAGACCCAAAAAAAGGCAATTGTTGTTTGTATTTCGTCAGGGAGGGAGTGCAATTCCCAATAAACTTAAGCAAGAGCATAATCCCTTCCTAGCTTAGCTTAGTCTAAAAAGTGATTGATGTTATTGATGTAGGCTGCTGATACATGGTTCGAACATAAGTTCTGGCTCAAAGTTTACGTGGTGGAGCCTAAGATTGACGATCTTTTCTTCTACATGGGCTGCAACAAGTGTGGCCGCAAGGGGCCTGTTGACAAAGGAAACTCTTTTTCCTGCAAGCACTGCAATGATGAAACAGTCTCAATGCCAAAGTAATATTATACATGTCCAATGCTTAAGCTAGATCTAACTCTATTATTTTTTAATGTAATACTGACATAACCTCCCTCAACAGGGTCTCCTTCAAGTTCAAAGTCTCTGATGAAACAGAAACGCAAGAGTTCATCATGACTTTCACTCGTGAAGCGGAGACCCTAATTGGGATTACATGTGACCAGTTCCATGGACTCGTTGCTTCTGTGAGCGAGTAACCCTGTTTCAAAGCCCCAAACAATAATACAAACTTCTTTTCAAACATCTTCATCTATATTGTCTAACATAATTATGAGTTGACCTTTATACCACCCCATAGGATGACATCGATGATCGAGCCGAGGTAATCGAGCAACTTGAAGAACTCGCTACAAGCCTACAAAGGAGATATACTTGTAAATAGGACCCACGACCACTGTTGCCGCAAATCGAATGTTGTCATGGGTCATACGCAGCATATCATTCGAGTAGCCGAATTTAGTCATCTCTATCCCTTTTGCTACTCCCCGAACAGCCTGTTATGATGTGTAATATTGGAAAATCAATGGCTTTGCATTACTAAACTCTGAAGATATGGATGTTTCATAGTTTCCATTTTTTTTTTTTGTTCTTAAGTGAACTAATACATTTGGCTTATTATTATGGTATTACTAACCCGGGGAAGTTATATTTAAAATAACATGTTTCTACTGCAAACCTATAATTATCTTTTTGCTAGGTTTTATTAATCAATACCCATTTAGGGTCAAGTAAACTCATTATATATATAGACTAACTTAAGCAATGTAATTCCTTAATCACACCAACGTTAGTTTAGCATACCGTTTGAGGAACCGAATGCATCGCACGTGGTGCAACAATTAGTACTAGTATTTTTATGCACCTATGCGTGCATAGCGTGCGAGAACATTTTAATTTTTAACATTTCTATGACATTTAAGTGTGTTTATTCGGATATTTAATTATGCAACACTAATTTTTATTTTTCTCCTTTTCTTTTCTCATGAAATATGACATGAAAAATAAACTTTTTTTAATGTGCTAAAATTCGAGTTCCTCATTAACATATGATTTTTCATTTATCAGCATTCCAATTTTTGTTTCTCTTTATTTTATGGTAATTTAAATATTTAGGCGGTCAAATTAAGTTGATTGGATTAAAAAATTAATTTCTTAGTTTGGGCAAATTTATGCATATAAGTTTTTGGTTTTTATTTTTGTTGGTCATTAATTGCAAATTAATACTCCGTATAATCTTTTTTATTCTTGGAAATGATATGCATATTATAATATTGGTGATTTTGCCTGTATAGTAAAATTGTTTCTGTAGAAGAGGCTGAATTTTTATTTGTGAAGGGAAGACAACATTTCTATATAATTGACGTAATGAATTGTGTATATTATGTGCAAAATTAAATTATTATGGTATTTCTAAATAATTTTTTTTAAAGTAATAATAATTATGCACTAAGTATTAAAATTAATATAATGTTGTGATGAAGTATAGAGATGATGAAGTTTACTATTTGACCTCTAATTTCAATAAGTATATAAAGTTTTAAAAAAATCATTTTATTCATCTTTTTAAGTGATGTTTATTGGTATTGATTTAAATTGTTCATTAATAAACTTACATTGCATAGTCAATGCAGTTTTTTTTAATTGGACACACAAATAAAATAGTTTATCGAAGTCAAAACATCTCATTAGGGTAAATAGATATTTATGTAGATCATAGATATTAAATGACCCTTAATGATATTTATGCATATGCATATTTAACATGTTTCTTTATATGACAAATTCGAAAAAGGAAAGGGTTTTAATTTTTTTTTTCTTTTGTGATTTTCAATAATAAATTCATTAAGGGTATTTTGGGGTTTTTTGAAGGGGGGAACCATCTTCCTCCCCTTCACTTATATAATAGAAATATTTAAAAGGCATGTAGATTAGGGGTGTTCAAAGCGATAATCCGATCCGATCCAAAATCCGAATATCTCGAAAATTTCGAATTGGGGAAATTCCGATACTGAAAAGTTTCGGATATCCGATCCAAAATATCCGACCATCAACTTTCCGGTCCGATATCCAAATTTTGACTCGATACTCGAAAATTTTTCGAATCGGATCGCGGATCAAGTGCATATTTTTACCTATTTTTTCTATTTTTCTTTTATTTTTTRCATATTATTTTATTATTTAATGYAAAAATTGGATATTTCGGATATCCGAAATACCCGAAAGTGAAAAATACGATCTGAATCTGTCCCGAAAATTTTCGGATATCCGATCCGAAATATCCGAAACCTTAAAAATCGGATCGGATATTCGATTTTTCGGATGAGATCGAATYGATCACAGATCGGATCAATCGGATCGGATATTTTTGAAAACTCCTAATGTAGATGCCTTCTAGCTAGTTTATTCATATATGTACATATATATTTTTTAAAAGTTTCTTTTCTAAATTAAATTTCATAGGCTTATCTTTAAAAAGAATAATAATATATGCATGAGTATGACTGCATTTAATTAAAAAAATATATTATTAGACGTATTGACTATTTCAATCAATAAAACAAAATAAAAAACAGATTAGTGTTATTATCTGATTTACATTCACTTACTGGAATTTAATTAATATAAGAAGAAATATTAATGAAATAAATTACGTGCATTGTTGTCTTTCACATCCTTTTCATTATTAACAAATTAATAAAAATAATAAAGTTTGGATCCTTTAGATTATTGACTGTTTTTATTAGCATAATTATTTATGTAATCCTTGCTTGCATTTTGGGTTGTAAATGATTTGAGATGTGCATGTCACTATTATTTAGTTATGTACAAATTTAGATTTTGTTTCCCTCATTATTCCTCATTATTAAATAATTTATCAAAGAAAAGACAAATTGGCATGAATGCATGATAAAGAGTTTTTAGTTTACATGCGTATTGCTTTGGATTATCATATTCTTTTGGATYAAGATAAACGAACTTGATGACAACAACACTTGATCGGACTAATTAATCATACAAATTCTCCTAATTGCTTGCTAAACTTAAAACATGTGATACTAATTAATCTCTTACGGCAATTTGCATGGTACCACCTCAAGGTATACCATCRCTCCTAYCTAATTTTTTTTTTRCTCGTTAAAGAGCTTGAGAAARCCTTAACCACTCAAGTCAGCTCTAATRAATTTTAGTGATATCACATGACAACTCCATTTGTCCCATTATAATTCCAACGCTTTGTGAAACGTTGCAATCTTAATGGGACGATTATAAACATAATATTGCAGTGGTACCGATCGAGCCATTAATATATAAGGTACATTGGGACTTAAACATATATTTGAGATATTTCATCTYCTACTCATATCAGTATGTTACATTCCACTAGCTAATTAAGCTAAGTGACCCTTTCAAGTTTCAATGCAAAGTTTATACTCCAGATCAGACAATGATACATACAGAATAAAAATAAATCATGTATYAGGTCCACTCCATGCATGCATGGCTGCAACAATATATGGTTACGCGYTTTTCGCATAATTTCAAACATTCATTTTGAGCATTAATAATAATACACAAATTGGTAGRASTTTARAATTTGGATTTTGGACCACCTYTATATTRAATTTGTGTTACATCTTACATTTATATTTGTACCCTTTTTTTCCTCAAGAAAAATTGCATATCTACTAGGATTTATTGCTCTTGAATCTTAACTTTCCTCTTTTTTTGGGGCACAACTAAAACAACTATTCAACAATTGAATTTGATAGTGGCACAAACAATTAAGTATGTAGTAGTAGTAGTAGTAGTATAATGTGATTGTTCATGTAATTTGAATCCAAATGCCTTTACTAGGAACACCTTGATGTACCACGAACAACATGTAGTATCCCGGTGGGGCGATGTTAGCGGATCCCGGTGTTGTGACYCTGAGTTSGAATCGGCCCGAACCCATGTGGGTTGCCTTCTTAGTAATGGTTAGGACCAACAACCTTTGGCTCATTGAGAAGGAATGTGTGTTGAATGGGGGTCTTAGCATGGTAACCTCAATTGAGCCCGGGTTAGTTGACCCGTTGATTGAGAACTTGATTTTAATGACTTTTCCATATTGAACCTTGGAGCCCGAATTTGGGTCAGTGATAGTGGGCCGAAGCCCAATTTTGTTTGGTTCCAAATAAGGAGGAGAAAATGCCTCTAAGCTAAGCTCCGTAGGGTAGAGTACGCTGGTGAAATTGTAGGTACTATGTGGGTTACTCCCGCCCACTACAACCCGCCCATCTCGTAATAGGACCGTACTCGAATGGTACATCCTTGGAATCCTAGTCGATCTTTGGACCTTGAATCGAGARTCTGGGGCATTATTRGTGTGGTAGATCACCGGGCTAAGGACAGGGTCCCTAGCCAGCTCCCAYCCAGCGGAACCTGACCCTGCCCCGTTAATTATTATAACATCTCCCTGGGGCAAGAGCAACATGTCACCCATCACTCGGGCCAATGGCATTGTCTCAATGGCCCAAGTAGGTTTAGGCTCCGTAATTTTCATACGTGCACACGTATCTAGAGCTGGTAAAAACTGATTCGTATTAAGAGCCTTTAAGTACGAACCACGTGGAGCACCCCCACACACTAAAACCTCCACTTCTATATTCAATCCAAGCTCCAAATTCTTCAATGGTAATAGAACGGCGGACCCGGTGTTCGGATAGCTTCGTGGTTCGCCACCCGGGATACTCGGGTAGGTCCGAACAACAACATTTGTTGTATAGTTGAACAAAATTGCACGATTGTTAGCAAAAATGAACAAATTTCCATCTACGTGAAGAAACACAAAAGGGTATAAGTTGTTCTCCTCTTGAGGATCATGTGTTTGTTGCAAAAACGGCAATTTATAAAGTTTGGAAGAAAATGGCGTTGTTTTTGGATAAAATTCATACGTGAAAGCCCTTCTACCACCAATAATGATTGATCGACCGTCCGGTAAGACGTGGTTCGTCGCGTACCACCGACGGTCCAACAACGTGTTAGGGAGCTCCGCCCAATCACATTTCCTACAAGATGGCTTGAAAGTTCTAACCACAAGTTCTCCATCGTTAAAACCGCCGGTTTGGACTAGGGTGCCATCGGGCTGGGTGGCACCGGAGGAGCACCACGTGTCGGTTTGCACAGTGAGGGGCCGGAAGGAGTTAGTGAGGGAGTTGTACTCCGCGGAGTGGGCAGTACAATCATTTTGTAGGGCTTGATCYTTCGGATCCCTACGACAATGGCCCCTAGGCAGGGGAAGGTTTGAGGGGCCGAAATCGGTCCTATCAAAGATAACAACGCGATCGTCGTTTAAAAGTTGCATGTGCATCGCAGAAATGCCAATGCTTCTTTGTAGGAGCTCCCATCGGCCGTTTCCCCTTGCAGCAACTTCGCTGCAAGGGAAAAAAATAAGTGAGAGTAATATGTAAAGAAAATATGACATGAACTTAATATTTTTTTTTTTTTTAAGTTGTGATCTTTGGTTGGTGAGTTTTTGGTTACGAGCTTAATATTTATTGGCTTATGGATAGTAATGAGTGTAAAACTTTGGTAGCATCAAGTATTTATTTAAATTTTCTAATTTTTAGTTTAGTTTTATTTTTATTTTTATTGTAAGGAATTATAACATGAGGTACATATACATGACTAAAAGTTGAAGTGCATGTGACTATATTTTAGGAAGAAATTGTAGGCTTTTAGTTAGGAAGTGAGGAAACAAATGATTATAAAATTGAGGCTTGTATCATGCAAAGTTAGGGTCCTGTTTGTTCTTCTGAATTTTCTGCACTGTACTACTACTACTACTAAGAATATATACCATTTACATGTAAATTAATAACATAATCATGCATTTAAACACCATTATTGTCAGCATTTTTACAGTTGTTGAGGAATAATTGCACCTAAATAACAGTTGTAGCGGAATATATAGATTTAATCCGAGATCGAATTCGAATAGCTAAAGCAAGATCTCTAAGTTTTATTCAGTAGGAGCATCGCCGTCTGAGTTTTGTAAGCTCATTTTTGCTGTAATGAAATTAAAAATAGTTTTAATGAGAATAAATGATGATATATTGAGAGAGCAAAAATATCATGATGATATGAAAACAAATCTTGAGTGATGATTTGGTTAATTAAAATGATGAAATCTTAGTTTGTGCAAGTGTGTAGCATATATATACTTGTTAGTTGTTTGACTTGTTTCTCATACATAGTTTTTAGACCTAGTGATTTAAAGGTTAGTTGACACAATTAGGTTAATATGAAGTAAGAAAATGTTTATTTATGTACAAGGTATTGAGTWAGTAATGCATTCATTTGACTTGTAATATATATGCAAAGAAATTTCAAAACTTGAGTAAGCCTTTAAGTTGTGCAAGTCTACATAAACATTTTCAATCTTTGGGTTGTAATTTTCAATTTTYAGTCTATTATCGGATTTTTTTAAAGTAGAGTATAAATAAACTTCTCATATTTTTGTGTGTTTTGATTTAGTGGACGTAACCAACTTAATTATTGTTGGTGTACTCTACATTTTAACCTGCTWGTGAGCTAACGACGAGCACTGYCCGGACTTGCGGTTGGCCAACGAGAGCAGGAAGCTCCATAGAGTCGTGATGTGATGTGATTTGCACTCCCTTTCTGTATCCTAGGTGCTCCTTGGAAGAGAGAGAGAGTAACAACTAACAAGCACATGATACATGAACAAGTAGTACAACAATCACCTTTATTCATCCAACTACATGTCCAAATCCGAAGTAAAACTTTTCCACGTACGGCACATTTATGTGCCATGCATAGCAGGATATCTGGGCGCCTAGCCCCTATTTACAAGAGTTCACTTCTCTAATCACCCTGTTTTTTTTATTAAGTGGTCTCCTAATTTTTAATGTTTTTTTTATTTATTTATTATTAGTATTATTTAACAATTGTGCTACCAGAACTCTGAGGGAGCATTYACTCTCCTTTTACTCTTTGTCAAAAAAAAATACTTGTGGACAATCAGAGTTTTCATGCATAATATGTACCCGTGCATAAGCACTCTTTGAACGAGGAAGTATCCTTCCAACACCGGGTTGGGATAAAGCGGTCTCTCGCGAAAATATCAAAACAGCCTCAAATGGTATATGTGTTCTGAAGAATGGTATCCACACATTTTTTAATGGTATCCATGTATAATAAAATGGTATCGAAGAAGTTCACAGTAGTATTACTATTTTTTAATTAGTAGGACCTACAATAAAAAAAATAATAAATAAATAAAAATGTGTAGATACCATTGTCTAATGCGTTGATACCATTATCTAATGCGTGGATACCATTCTCTGAAATACTTAATTGGACAAAAATACCCTTAATTGGACAAAAAAGGCCCAACACAGTGTTAGACCTATCAATCCTCCTCTTTGAACTGGTAATGACCTCAATGTCGATACCAGAAGTGTCAATGATGGACACTTCTCAATTATTACCAATCACTACGACATTAAAACATATTTGTATATAGTAATGACAAGATTCAACCTTAAATCTTGGTTGGAGATTGTATCAAGACTTAGTTATTAAGCTAAGATGGAATGTTTAGATGAACTTTTACAAGTTGCAACTTGCAAGACAACATATGCAATGGACTAATAATACAGCTAAATTGGAACTTTTGAGATAAAAGAAGATTGTACAGAAAATGTACAGTGCAACACAATGGTACATTAGCTTTACTTGAGGTAGCTGTTTTCGGCCCACTGTCTTATTAACTGGCCCAATTTCTTAGTCATCCCTACTATTTCTTCAAACACAATTTAATAAGACCCATCAATGATTATTTGTCCTACTTGTCTCTTCTCTTGTTTCTTGTCTACTTAAAAATTTTATCCGACAACCAACTAGAGTTGACTTCAGGGTACGTTAAGGACCTCAAGATACATAATTAAGGTCRTGGGATGGAATCTTGAAAATGGAACAATTAAATTCTACTACTGATAGAGATACTGCACATTGAGATACTCATGTAAACTCTTGTAGAAGATTAATCCACTTGGCGAAGGTTGTGCAAACTCTTCGTAGTAGAACCATAAAAATACAATAAAATATCTAGCATTAATTCCCATCTACTATATATTGACTTTGGTTCCTTTGGCAACCATAAACTGAAAATGAAATTAGTCAAATTCAAGAGTTTTTTTTTTTTTTTTTTTTTTTGTGTGAAAGAGTCACAGTGGCAGTACAATAATAAGTCGGAAGAAGAGATTGAACATAATGTAACCTATTATAGTATTATTCTACATAGGCTCGCATTCTTAAACACTAAGCTAAAAAAAATAATGATATTTATCGTTAGATTTATATGAGATTGTATATAAAGTGTAGTTTGTCATAATGTCTAAATCAAAGTAAAAGAAAAAGGTATCTAATCAAAAAATCAATTTAGTATTTTTAAAAAAAAAACAACATGTGACATGAGATGCGGCTTATGTTGGTGTTATTAATTAAATAATGTAATTAGTAGAGAAGAGTTGCTAAAAAGATTACGTTTAATTAAATAAGATTAGAAGAATATTTCTTACAAAAAAGAATAAAAGAATTTTGAAAGGGAGTGTGTTATATCACATGGAAATTCAAAAGTCATTGTAAGAGTAAAAGTTTGACAAAAAAAAAATAACAAATTAAGAAATCCAATGATAAAATGAAACATATTATTAATTATTTAATTTCTTACATAGTACGTAGTAACGTACGTTCTATTGCATCCTTACATATGATGAATAATACTATTAATCAACAATTGAATGGAAAATATAAATGACAAATATTACGAATTAATGTAATTAATTATGTAAGTTGAATCCAAACTCCTTCACTAGGAATATCTTGGTGCACCACAAACAGCATGTAAAATCCAGGWGGAGCAATGTTGGTGGATGTAGGCATGGCAACGTTGACCTGAAACTTACCCAAACCTCTGGGCCGGGCCGGGCTTGTAACGGGTAGCACCAARAGCCTCTGGCTCATGGATGTCGAATGTGTGTTAAAGGGTGGTCTAAGCAATGTAACCTTAACCGAAGCCGGGTTGATTAAAGGTAGCCTATTGATCAAGAACTTAACCTTGAGATGTTTCCCGTGTTTGATCCTAAGGTTAGGTTTTGGCTCCGCTACAACGGGCCGGAGCCTTGCGTTGGTTGGACTCAAGTAGGGAGGRGAAAATGCCTCCAAGCTAAGTTCAGTAGGGAAGAGCACATTGGTGAAGTTGTAGTACGCGTGGGGGTTACTTCCACCTACTAGGACCCGCCCATCGCGTAATACAATGGCACATGAGTGGTACATTCTTGGGATCTGGGCCGYGGTTTGTACCTCGAATCTAGATCCCAAGGGTTTGTTGGGACGATAGATCACGGGTTCAAGGACTGGATCGCGTCCTAGCTCCCACCCGGCACTACCCCTCCCAGCCCCGTTAATTATCAAGATGTCTTCATTGGGTAGGACCAACATGTCACTCATGACCCTTCTCATTGGCATGGTCTCAATTGACCATGTTGGCTTAGGATCGGTAATCTTCATACGTGCACACGTGTTTAGAGCTGGCAAAAACTGACGCCTATTAAGGGCCTGCAGATATGATCCTGCAGGAGCACCCCCACAAATCAACACCTSGGCTTCCATCTTCACCCCCAACTCCAAATTTGTGAGTGGCAGAACGGCCGCTGACCCCGTGCTAGGGTAGCTCCTAGGGTCACCCCCGGGGATAGCCGGATAGTTTCGAACCACCACATCATTTTTATAATCAAACAATATAGCCCGATTGTTAGCGAAGATGAAGAGGTTCCCATCAGCATGTAGGAACACAAAAGGGTACAGGTTGTTCTCGGCTCCAGGATCAGTAGTTTGCTCCAAAAARGGCAGCTTAAATAGGTTAGAAGTAGAAGGTGTTGTTTTAGGATAAAACTCGTAATTAAAKGCTTTAGTACCACCAACAACGATCACGTTACCGTCAGGCAAAATGTGATTGGTAGCGTACCAACGWCGTTGCAATAGCTTGTTTGGGAACTCGACCCAATCACACCCCTTGCAGAACGGTTGGAACGTTCGGACCGCTCGGTCCCCGGTCCGATACCCACCCGTCTGCATGAGGGTGCCATTAGGCAAGGTGGCACCTGAGGAGCACCAATTGTTGGTCAAAACAGTAAGKGGCCGAAATTTGTTGGTCAAAGTATCGTACTCGGCCGAATGGGCCGTGCACTCGTTAAGGTTTGCACGGCGACATTGGTCYGTCGTAAGGCTGAGATTCGAAGGACCGAAATCGGTCCGATCGTAAATTATGACACGGTCGTCGTGTAAGAGTTGCATATGCATGGCCGAAATGCCAATGCTCTTCTGTAAGAGATTCCATTGACCACCTTGTGCAGCTACTAAACTGCAAGGAAGAGCAATCAAAAGGCTAAACAAAAGAAGAATGTATGACATAATTGTATATATGATATTAAGATTTTTCAATGAAAGATAAAAGGGTGTTGATTTAGTTGAGTGTATATTATAAGGTTTTGGTTTGTATGAATAAATGAAGAAGTTATGTGGTATATATATACAAATTTGGAAGCAATAATTAAGCGGAGAATTCGGAGAAGTAGAATGTTGGTTGTTAGAAGAAGAACAATTAAATTAATTAAAGTATTATATGAACCATGCTTTAAAAAATTTAGGTTTATTTTACTGATTTTTTTCTGATCTGAAAAAATAATGTTAATATATGTAAGAAGCATAATCTGAGTTGTCAATGTTATGCCTAGAATTTGAGACCCAAGAATCGTGCAAAATTTAATTGCACCCAAGTCTACTTAAAACCTATATGAATTGAACCTATTGATAATTTCTTTATTATTTGTTTATTTAATTTGGATTATTGAAGAAATAATTAATTAAATTAATTGTTTCCTCATATAAACTTAATTAGGTGTGTAACAAGTGATATGAATCGATCAAGGGTTGTAATAACTTCTAAGGGCCATCAAAATTAATTATTTCCTCATATAAACTTAATTAGGTGTTCCATTGAATGGTTTTATATATGTAGTCTTATTAATCATGGAAAAAAATTCGGAATAATATTTAAAAATTGTGATAATGTTAAAGGTTAAATTAGTCGATTTACATAACTTATTTGATAACAAAAAAAATTGAGTGTTATGTCGAGAGATTGTTATCGTATATTCATATTTAAAAAAGACAAAAGTAATTTAACACGATCTACCGATCGACTTTAGTAATCGATACTACATGTGCATTCAACAAAGGTGGGTAATAAATGGGTGATTGGATTTGGGTGATGAGTCATTGAGCTCAAATTAGAGTTTGGTCATTATAAGTTTTGAAATTGATTGTTTTATTTTAAAATTGATTGTAACATGATCCAAAAATCATAATCAAGTAATATATCAAACTAATTCTCTGATCAGTTTTCATGCATTACAAACAATTGTGATCAGACAAAACTATATATGTAAGTCTGTTTGATTAATTATTTCAATGGATCATGATAATGCAGATAATCAATTCAGGATTTTATCTACTGTTAACTTACTGTTATTTAATTCAGAAAAATGCTATCTTGCCAGATATATCTGAGTATATTTGGCTAATACATTTCAAATAATAATACGAAGGCACTAAACTAATCAAAAAAAAGAAATACAATAGGAATTTATTGCAAATATTTTTTATAATGAAGATAATGTTATTTTCCAACTTATTTGAACTTTTTAAAAWTTTTCTAAACTTATTTTAGCTTGTTTTTGAGAAGAAAAAAAATCTTCGTTTTTATTATTTCGAAATTATGAGAGCTTATTTTTACTGAAAATAAGGTGAACATAGACCATACATACATGGAACGTAGCGGAAATTGCTTCATTGTTGCATGCACCATATTGATATTGCATTTCAATTTTCAATCATTTGTTTGACATTATTCCAATTCATGAATTACCATTAATTGAATTCGACTTAGTAGTACACTTTGCTGAAATAATCGGAATAAACTAATGAATGTTTGACATTCCAATTGTACATGTAACTGTACACAGTTTTGAATGCAAATTAAGTGTACGTGAAATAATGTTGCAATAGAAATAATTACGTAGCATGTGTTTAAAATCAAGACCATATCGAATGTTCAATAATTATATTAGTCTATTAATGGAGGTTTAATTTAGATGAATTATATTTGCCAGATAATGTGTTTATTGTGAGTACGAAGAATTTGCACAACTGTCATGCCATGCATGCAAGTTTTTTTTAACATAATTAATTTCGATTTTTAATGATTTGTGATGGTCCAAATTATATTATACCAAGTTAATTGTAGGGTTCCTTCTTTGTGGTCTTAAACTAATTTCCTAATGTTTATTTTAATGATTTTTCAGGAGTTGAATTTTTTTCAAATGTGTTCAATTATCATAACCTCATTGCAATTATTGATGTTAAGCTCCAACAAGCTTTTAGATATGAAGTTGTCTTCAAACGAACAAGTTTAATGTCACATTCTYAGATTTTTCTGATGCTATGGTGCAACRTGTCTCATATGAGAAAATTATCGTGCTTATTTCTTCGTATAGTGATGCATGTGTTGGTGCATGTTAGTGTGATTACGTGATTCTTGTTTGCGCAAATGAAGTAGGCTAACATGAATCTAGGCATCGCACGGGTGCAGAGTGCACCGTCCCATGACATCAAACTTGTTTAYGAATAGGTTTTAAGACGTAAAAAGGTCGTATGGAATAAATAATGACAAAATTTTCAAATTAGAACTAACACGTTTTTACCAAGATATAAGCGACTTCTACATAGATACATTATGGACTTCGTATGTGTTATCTATCAAAGAATACTTAAATGTCTTGGATCACAAAAATGTCTTAGGCAAGACAATCTCACACTAAAATAACAAGTCACCCATTGTCAGTTTGTCACAAACATGGTACCATTGTGACAAACTGACAATGAGTGACTTGTTATTTTAGTGTGTGGAATGGAACCATTGTAAATTTGTGATCTYTCATAATAAGCAAACTTCAATAACAAAAGAACTCAAAATTTGGGGTCTATTTATTTTTGTGGCCATTAGTGAAAATTGGATGAAATAATACTACTTCCCTTCTGCTGGAATTAGGGTTTGCTTCCCTTTTTGGGAATTAGGGTTCGTTTTCTTGTTATTATCGTCGGAAGATCAACTTTGTTGATGATAATTTGTGTGGCATTGAATCAGACATCAAATCAATTCGTAAAATTTGTTGAATCAAATATTATTCAAATCAAGAACAATCAGAGATCACAAGGCCCCCTTGTAGAAGGCTACAGAGGACAACGATTCATGAGACGAGGGTATTTCTCAATATCAAATRTTACAAGCGATTAGAGTTCTATTGAATTAAAATTATTATTAGGTTTAATTTTTGTCGTATTTGTTGTTTCTTTATCTCTGTTGTAGATGTCGTACGACTTATTATTAATGAAATAGTTTCTTTCGCTAAAAAAAAGTACTACTTACTCCGTATAAGAAATCAAATTGATTTGATTACACAGCCCTCAATTCAAGAATTATATGCTCGCTAATTGGAACACATCCAAAGTTCAATCCAGAAAGATATTAATARTCAGGATCCAAAGAGAATCACTTTCAATACATCATCGTTCATCGTTCATCATTCAGGTTACATTTTTTGATTTAAAAGGCATAACATATACGAAGAAGTAAATCTAAAGTCTAAACGTTAATAAATAATGGCATCTGTTAATAAAACTCTACAACTTTGCCATYGATAACCAAAAGAAGGGCTGCAATTGAAAAGTAATGAAAGAAATTCTAAAAGCAGGACTTCCAAGTTTGCCCAGGATTAGCAGTCGAAAGGAGTATTGTACACGGTCGAGAAACTTTGACATCCTAGGCGAGTATGACTTCCAAACCAGGGGAGCAMGGAAATGACCATGATTCATAAAGCACACCAGTAGAGGCAAGTCAATAAAAAAATCAGCCAGAACTGACCATGATTCGGATCCAACACCTCGAATCAACACTTGAATACTCTGACAAAATATGGACTAGCAGAAAAAAGAAGTCCAATCGTCTATTGCCCTGTTTCACCAGCGTTTTCAGGTGGATAAAGCTTCCATAGAGCAACTGTAGTATCTTCTGATGAAGACGCAAGCAGCTTGCAGTCTCTGGAGAATGACACAGCATTACACTGCATCAAGGTTAAAAGGTTCAGTTACTTCACCATTCAGACAACTAATGTGGATGAAACAAATAACAATGAGCAAGATGTTTTACGGAAAGATAGTGAAATTAACATGAACCTTGGTTCAATAATTCAGTTACAATAACCAATCATATATCAAACCAAAGCAATACTTAGGTGAGGAAGTATTCTCTAAATAAACTGTCAAGTCAACACATTTGCAATAAATCTTATGAACACAAAACATTGATGCGACTCCATGCGAGACCATCCCAAAGTAATTTGCCTATTAAATCATAAATTTTAAAAACGTGTCTCAACTTCTTGAACCAGACTTCTAAAAATTTGCATCTATGTGGCAAGATACCTCATAAAAGTTTAAAAAGAGATTCAGGTGCTCTTCATTTTTTACAGAACACATATAATTTTAAGAGTAGAGAGTAATCATTGCAATTTTGAACACGGAGAACAAGTTTATTGCCTGAGTTCAATATGATAGATGGCTTGTGCCATTAATTAGAACAGTATTTCACTAGCATAAAAGATCCACAAGGAAAAGCAAGTTCATCCTAATTCCTATACCAGCAAAAAAAAAAAAAAAAAAAAAAAAAGAGAGAAATCAGAAGGCATCACTAGCCTTAGCAGTCCACATGTGTATATTTTCTTGCGACTACCACAATAAAGAGAAGCAAAGAGTATATCCAGAACAGCGTCACAACTCGCTACCATCATTCATCATGATTAACATGCTGCAGATAATTCCTATAGACTACTACAGGAGAAAATGTCGAAGGTGAAATTACAATTTATCTAACTAAAACTTCTTAATGAAGTAATATGTTGCATTCATCAACATTATGCACCCAAAATCTGAAACTTAGAACAAAGGAATAGTACTGTTTGTTAAGTGCAGATGCATCACAAATAGGGAGTTTAGACCTGTGTCTACTTTTTCCAGATTTTTCTCTTTTTTTTCTTTGATAGGCATTTTTAAAGTTATCTTCATGGGTCATATGCACTTTACTTCGATTCTGTACAGTACAGAAAGAATTGTAACAAGGCCATAAACAGGATACGCAACAAAACCAGATTTTGTTCAGAGGAATAAAAAAACAAAACCGATCAAGCCAGCCATTAAGTTGCACAAGATTTTTCAAACAACTCGCAGTGACAAACTCTGCATTCCTAGGCTCCTAGCAAGTAGAGAAAACTCAAAAAACAAAGGACAAGCATAAGACGTACCATTGCACTGTGATACTTGAGAATCGCCAGCGCATTTCCTTTTCGATAATTGTATATCCTGACTCTGTCATTAAAGAAATGTGAGTCATCAATTTAAAGAAATTCTTGATTCCAAGCAAGGAAGAAACCATGAATGGGGATATATAAAAACAATAACCAAATAAAGAAACTGTTTCGAAAACTCAACCCCCCGGCAAAAGATTGCAGGRTAGCGAACCTCAAATAGCACTTGGTAAAACTGGGAGCGGGGAAGAGAAGGAAAGCATGCCAATGGCCCAAAATCTCAGATCACTCTTCTTTGAAGGATTGGCATGTTAAACTTACATCAATGTGCAGTTTCACCCAGGTTGTAGCTGCATTAAAGAGCTAGCAAGGGTTGGAATGGACMCAGGGAGTTGACGATTGATGCAAACAAATTAGCTAAGTGGGCACGTGAACATCTGGAGATTAGAGTCAGTTTGCTAATCTGTAACTCTAATCATTTCATGAATGATGATGTAACTACTAACACTGATTCTATTTTGCAATCTAGGGGATCTGTCCCTAGCACTTATACTATCAACTCAAGGCATTGAACAAACTCTTTAGCTTAATTTAATTGATGTGTTCCTCCCCTTGCTCCCTTCCAAAAAAAGACCCAAAATCACTGCTTCAGCTTTCACTATATGATACAAGACAGCCTACAATATGGGATGGCCGCAAATTCCAATCAAAGGTTCATATCCCAAATGAGCTCTTTGCCTCTATATGGGCCACGTTATTCCCTATCACCTACCCCCATTCCTTTTCTTAAGAAATTCATTCACTAATTTACCTCAGTTATCAAAATAATATAGAAAAAAAAAGTGCAATGCAACCAAGAAATACAGGCAGGTCAAAGAGCAAACAAATTTGAAATTTCAACAAGATTAAATAAAATGAAAATCAAGAAGAAAGCAATTAAAACGCAACCAACCTGCGATCCCATCCAGCAGTAGCTGCAATTTTACCATCTGGACGAACTGAAGTACTTGCTATTCCAGGTCGCTCTAAGCTAATTTCTTTCCTGACCACACAAGTACCCTGGGTACAGTAGCCAATTATATCGTCTCCAATCTGAGTTCTAAGAAGAAACTCCAGAGCTAATACTGACAGAAATATGTCAGACCAATTACTAGCAGCAAATTCTCAAGGAAAATTGAGTTTCATCCGCATTCATAAATAAATCTTTTTTCTTTTCTTTTTATTGACGGGCACAACTAAATCTATAAGGTAAAATGGTAAATCATCTCCTTTTAAATAGAAGTAAAGAATAATCCWTATTAAGAACACTATCAAGAATATTTTTTGAGGAGGAATATATCAAGTAATGATTGCTTATGAAGCTGATATTAGTATACTACACAAAAATAAAAAGTGATAGATCTTAAAAGCAATATAGCCATTTTGTTGCATTCACTACTCACTAGTAATGCTTCCAAAATCCAAAGTCTGTGCCTCCCCAAACTGATCCCAAAGATACAGTCTTCATTAAATGGTTGATTTGGCAGTAGCAARCTATAAAACATGGCTAACTTGTCTATCATATCACAACTCCAACCTAAGGTCGAGGTATAATTATGCATGTTACGCTTCTTCAAATATGTGGCCGATAGCTGCCTGGTACTAAACTATATTACAGCAACACTTGCTCTGACTTCTGAATCATGCTAGCAGAACAGTTCTTGTTTTAGATACGCTAACAAAGTTGGAAGAGGTCTAGACTCTAGAAGCTGAATATATATAAGGAAAAAAATACCATATCATAATCCATATTGAACATGACAATCTTGTCATCTGCTGCACCAGAGACACCTCCATGGCATGATTGATCAACTGCCAAGCTAATAACTGCATGCAAAGGTTGGCACAAATTACACCTATACAGMGTAAATTAAAAGATCTCTGTATCAGGAAGAAGGCAGCAAAACCTGGCTCTGAATMGCACTTTACGGAAGCCAGGGGTTTCGATGTGCTCCTCATATCCCACCAGGCCATAGTTCCATCCTCGTAACMGTTGAATGCAAATATTAAGATATCAGGACAATAAGTTACCAACCAAAAGCATGAAACCATTGACACCCAATCCCGACTCTCTGTCTTCAAACAGAACTATTTAAATTGAAMTCAACATATCAATGACACCCAATCTCACTGAAAAAATAAGGTACTGTCAACTATGGCAAGTTTTGGAATCACAACATAGAAATAATGAAAATCATAAGTATCCTACCGATCATAGAATAAAATTGATCCTCAACCAACCAACTAAGAGTATTCCAGAGTGGGAGCAACTTTTACTTAACAACATCAACTTAAAATGAGTGCATATAAAGAGGCTCTTGATAGTCACGGAAAGGCAGAGTATCATAACATCAAAATCCCAATATTTCCACAAAACTCTTGTTAAAAAACCACTTCCAACAAATTTTGGWTTAATTCTATACAGCTATTCCACTAATAATCAACATCCTGGTAATGATTGTGAGTTGTGACTTGTGAGAGGAAACTGTTATAGACTAGGATTTCTGGGCAGCAATAAGGGCAATTGATGCAAACTTTAATTCGGCAAAATTACATTACGACTAAAAGGAAGTAGGGCAAAGAGTGGAAAAGGTTGTACTGCAAACAATATAGTACACCAGTCAGCTTACGAGTAGCAGTGGACTCCTAAACCCTAGAATCTTAATTATTGACAGTTACCTAAATTACCCATTGATTCATTACAGAATGACATGGTTGCAAAGTTGAGGAGTGACCAGATGGTCACAACGGAGAGGATGATAGTGGAATAAGAAATGTGTACAGCGAACTCTAAGGACGAGCAAGTTGAAATGATGCTGGTAAAGGGTAAGGTCTGAGTAGAATGAGGCAACATCTAATAGGGAGCAATTCGGAGATGAGGAGGTGACAAAGGTTTTATTACCAAACATATTGTTCGGGATTTCAGGTATAAAATAAATATGTTCAGAAACCTTACTAAATACCTTGCTCATAATGCTCAAGGTAATGAACAAACCTTTATTTCTTCACTTATCCTTTGTGAATCAAATACTCCTTAAGACTAATGGCATTTATTAGATTACATCACTATACATTGACAAAAGTAAAGTAGTCAACCTGAGCCTAGCCAAGATGTGATACAGGGTTTCGGTAAAATTCAGAACGGAGTTCAATTCCAGTTTGATGCACCTAGATGTCCAGGTGGTTGGAACATAAACATTGCTAAATATAGCAATTAAGAGGGATCTCTGAGCCAACATAACCCACATTCAAAGAGCATAATCTAAGAATGCATTCCAACCGCCACCACACCCCACCCAAAAAATAAGAAAGAGACAAGGAAGAAGAATAAAGCAGTAGRTGAATCCCCTTTACAAGGATGACTAATTGTAAAACTGAGCATAGCTTCAGAAAAATTAAAGAAGGAATGGGTAGAACAAACTTATCTAACCACAAAATTAACCCTCCATCAGAACCAATCAAATACTGAAAAGTGTGCAGTTCAATAAAATCTTTTGAAGGACATACCCAGCCAAGATGTGTATGGATCCTTGGCAGTTAGGTGGTACAAAAGCTTGAACAGCCATGCACATTCCTGCAGAGAAAAATATATCGATAAAAATACACACACAAGAGAACAACAATGAYAAAAATTGTAATAAGCAACTACCCTCGAAAAGTCCAAACAAAACAAAAAAGACGATATTAGCCATGGTCGTCTTAGCTTTCATGGCCATTACAAAGTCAAAAAATTCAGAGGGAGGATCTCACTTCATACTTATCTCAAAAGTCTTGAAGGTTTTCAATTAATAGATATGTGTATCATTAGTTTACACCAGAGTTTTAGTCTTTCCATGCACTCATAGCTTAATAGCTAGTGTAAAATGTAATGCAGATATTATAAAATCCATGCCATGTAATATGTCAGCTTCTCTACTTTCTTTCAACCCTTACAGAATAACATTAGAAGATACTTCGTATAACACTTTCAAGTTTCACATTAAGGAACTTAAGCCATATATTGCCCTTTCCATATGGTTAAGAGGTTTGACCTCTCACTTAGCGCAAATAACAGGTATCAATAGGAATAAATGTCCATGTCGGTCACAAGATTTGAACTCCTGGATATGAGGCCAGAAGAAAGCAGTAGCACATCGAAGTACAAGTTTATGTAATTGTACATTCCCATAAATACGTTACAGAAACACACCTAGCCCCACACCCATTCCCTCGGAAAACAATGTGAAGTTGAAACTTGAGACCATAAATAGCATCCTATGAACTAAAGAAAGTTTACTTGTTATGTTCAAATATTAGATGACATCCCTAGCACATTTGGAGGATATCAATGCATCGACATTATTTACCAGAACTTGACATCAAGAAGATTCTGTAGCGATCTAGATATACAAAAGAAAGGGGAGGAAACAATAAAATATTGGAGAAAAAGTTATGCTTTAACCAGAGGATATCACATTAGCTTTAACAAAAAGCCATGTCCACTTTATTCTCCTTTTATCTCTTTTGMCCACTTCTCTTTTGCTACATTACTAACCACACTCCATATTCACTACACCAACAAAGAGGTCAGGTATGTAAATAAAAATTCAAAAAGTTCACATATTACAGAAAGACATACCTTTAGTTCTTTCAGAGCCATTTGCAACCCCGATTGAAGAACTTTCAGGAAGTCTTGCACATCTCTCTGCAGTATTGAGATCCCAAATCTCAACCTTCCATGTTCATGGCATGTTGTTGTAAATGATATGATACATACAGGAAACAAAAAGGTTTAAATAAAAAAGGCCATCATCWACCTGAGAGGGCTGTTCTCCTGCAACTGCTACATGTATAGGCCCTTCAATCTGTACATCATCTGAACATATCAAGTAAATGTGTCACAGTTAAATCTTCCAGCACAAGATTGAGAATATGTAGGGAATTCCCAGATTTTGTGACCTAAACAAGACATAATAACTTCAACCAGCTACAAGACATTAATAAAGAAATTGTCGAGAGAGGGGTATAACAAAGCTGGAAATAATACACTACTAATGGAATAAGTTATCTGTGAAAAATCCTTAATTCCTTAACAATTTTAACTTAAAACATAAACTACTTTTATGAGAACATTATTGTGAAGTATATGATGATTTAGTGACAGAATATAATGGTCAAACTAGACAAGATACGACAACAAAAGCTCCCCTCCAACTGACCTATATTTTCCACCAACATGAGTACAGGACAGATTAGGCATTCACAAGTATCCACCAACAGCAGACTCAAAATTCAAAGGTCAGYGAGACTAGACAGTTAGATATCTTCCGATCACAGTGTGGAAGCTCATACAAAGAAATGTGCAAAGCACTTCCATATCACACATTGTGATCAAGGCRGAACTTCTTAAGTAGCTATTCATTAGGATGGTGAACATCAGTATCATGTCACACTGATAATTTAAAGGGAATCTGATGATCCGGAAGTTCCCTAGGTATGATGGCCTTTAATTACAGGTGAACTGTTCGGCTTTAATTCTTCATAAATAAACTACTTGCAGGGTCCACTTAAAGCAAGAATCCTTTAGCATAGACTTTAAACAAGAAGCAGAACCGCAGAAGCAAAACAAGATGAACTTCAATCAACTCTCCCTAATTTCCTTTATGGAGTTAAAATAGTTAAATAGCGAGAAAAACAGAAAGGGAAATTTCAAACCACTTAAATGATCTAGAGACATACTGATATCCTCACTTGAATGTTCCGTTTGATCTTCTGTCTTAACGGTAGGATCATGTAATATGTTTGCTGCCCCATCCCCACTACAACCCACGTGTTGCTCCAAATTGGAAGGTTTGCTGTGCTTCGCCTGGAAATTGGGCTTCTTCACCAATGATAGTTTGCAAAAATGGTAAGAATTTGTCCCAAAAGTGACAGAAGGTTCCCTGCCAAAACAATCAAACATCAAAAACTTACAATCCAGCTCATACAAACATGAAATATAATTATGTCAAGAGAAAAAACACTCATTTTATTTAGATGTACATAAAAATTAGACGATAAGTTTCACATGAAACTTGCAATGAATTAAAGTAGCACAAGCAMATATGAGTGTTCKGTGATGGTAACCTCTCTGAATTATCAAACAATTAAGGAAAGAAAACAGCTCCAACACAAAACATGTTGATTTAAGTACCTGGAAAGTCCTCCATTTCCAATATCCCACAACTTTATAGTTCCATCCCTGCCCTGACTACAAAGAGTATTCAAGTAATCAGGAAAATAAACAACCACTTAGATACTCCAAGCCAACATCTAAACAAACATAAAGGAGAAGAAACTTAACCTAAGAACTTTGCCATCTCCAATAGAAGGATCAGAAGCAACGCACATGATCCCATGAGCTGCACTATGACCCCTGTATAACCAAAAAAAACACCAAGGACGTTTCACATCATCTACATATAGGGTGTAAAATTCCACCAGGAGTATCAAATTTTCATAAAGGTTGAAACTGGTACCGTGCAGAAGATAATGTCCGATGCTGCACTGTGTCCCATATCCTTAATTCGCCATCTGACGAACTACAAATCAACCACAAACCTTTGACACTAAAACTATCATCTCAAATTCTAGTAACAAACAAAATAGTGTTTCTATTTGAGTGATAAGTTGTACCCAGAAAACAGTAAGGGTTTACGCCAATGAAAGCAGACGTCCATAACCGATGCCCGGTGGCCTCTAAACACAGCGATCGGATCCGGGGGAGGCCTCTTTTGGCTCATCTTTCTAATGTCCCACCAAAATTGCTCCGACCTCAACTTCAATTCTGCTTCCCTTCAAAACCTTTCAATCTATTTACACAAACCCATCAACTTCCTTCCTTTGACTAGCATACTACTGACATGGGATTATGATCAATGAGAATAAACCGATAAGGCCTGCCACAACATATATGATGCAATAATTCATGCAAAACTTACAAAATATCCTACTAATGAGCAAGCCAACACCAGAATTCTCAGCTTATTTAATTACATAAATTAACAATCAAAAACATCAAAGCAACACTTTAGGTTTCAATTTACTCCAAAAAAAAAAATAATAAAAACAGAGATTAACCTAATGTATTCCTCTTACTAGCAGTGGCGGATCCAGGATTCCGACCAAGGGGGTTCAAAACTTCGAACTCGTTCGAAGATTGAGTATTCGGGTATAAAGTCACCTGAGTCGGGTATTCGGATATTCAATCTTTTTTGACGCGAGTGTAAAATCGGGTTTTGAAATTAGTCTCAAATCTCATCACACAAGTCCAAAATTCAATATAAAATCAATCCTGACATTTACAAATTAGCAAACACATAACTATAAAATAAGTAGTGCACATAACTAATTAAGTGTATATGAGTAATAGTGTATTATTAATCATCAAATCTACTCATTCAATGATTCAAGTCATTCTACTAATCTACTGTCAATTAATTAGTTTACAAACAAATTTATAAACAAACAAATTAATTTACAAACAAAATTATCATCAAACAAACAAACTGAAATTTAAAAACAACTATTACAACATAAACAAATTAGCAAACACAAGTTCAAACACACAAATTTAATTTACAAACAAAATTAATGAATTTGAATTTACTGATAATCTGAAATTAGTCAAATTACACAAACAAAAATTCAAGAAAAAGAAATTGAAACAACTCGGCAAATKGCAACAACAATTTATTAACTCACCTCTGCTTGATTGCTTTGCTGCCTGGAGTCGCTGCGAGCCTCGTCAGCCTGCGAGTGAGACGCCGAGACAGGGAGTGCGAAGAGCGGAGGAGTTGCCGACGGTGGGCTGCGTGACCTGCGCGCCTGCTTACTAGTTAGTAGCAGCAGCAATGCTTGCACAATAAATKAAAAAAAATTGAGGTTTTAGGCCTCGATCAACAGTTTAGTTATGGTATAGTTTAAGGATAAWTTAGTTTAGTCAGTTCAGTTCAATTCATTATGACCAAGTTCAATTCACTTTAGTTTTGGGCGGATTGAAACAGTTCAATTCAATGCAGTTAAAATAGAAGTTCAGTTCAGTTTATTTTTGGTTGATAACAATTCAGTTCAAATCGGTTGAAACGAAATTCAGTTCAATTCAGTTCAATTTTGGTTGGTATCGGTTCAACTCAATTCAGTTGAGCCGTGATTCACTTCAGTTTAGTTCAGTTTTGGTTGGTAACTTGTTATCAGTTCAGTTCAATTCAATTGAATCGTGATTCATTTCAGTTCAATTCAGTTTTTGTTGGCATTTGTTCGGTTCAATTCGATTGATCCGATATTCAATTCGGCTCGATTTAGATTGATAGCAGATGAATTCCATTCAATTAAATTGAGATCATGTTCAGTTCTGGTCGGTTGAAAGTGTGTTCGACTACTATCGGTTTTATTCAATTCGGCTCAGTTTTGTTTTGAAGGAAGTGTTATACGAATCACAATGYAAATATATATTACTCYTATTACTTTATCATCTTTTATATGACATTAGTTTATTACCCATTAACTTAAACATTACCCTCGTATCAAATTCAACTAGTTTTTTTTTACGCACACAGATTGGGTACCTAATCAAATAAGAGAGAGAAAGGGAGAGAAAATGGAGAGAAAGGGTCTATGCGATTCGTTGTAATTCTGGGTTTGCTTCCATTTTTTGCACGTAATCTGCCATGACTAAGAAGAATAAAGCTTCACCTCCCCTTCAATTTACTATTCCTACTCCTACTCACACCCCTTCTCCGTCATTTACTTCAACTTCTGCTTTTCAGCCTATTACTCAGGCCTTTACCATTAATTCCATGAATGCCTACTTTCAATGACTAGGGAGGAACACGAATATTTCAACCTAGGTTAAATTTAAAAGGTACGTTTAACGGCTACATGTATTATGTACGTACTGTTGGCCTCACTGCGTGTTGTACACAGACGAACCACACACGTGGGGCATAAGCTTAATATGCAACCGCCTGCCAGAGGTATATGCCACAATTGTCCATTAGACACAGTTGCAACTTCAACTTCAATTCCAAGATTTTATTAAGATTGTGGACTGATCTTAATCGCTTACGTCGAATCCAGTTACATCCTAACCCTTATCCGAAACCGGAAAGGCTCCACCTCAGGCACTGTTCATTCGTCACTATTGAATTATTGATCAACAACAACAGGCATAAACTAAGGAAAAAAATCATATATGATGAATATCTAACCTTTTTCCGCTATTTTGTTTCAGTTGTGGCCTCACATTAGTACATTACATTGGTAAACTGAAATCCTAATGGGCCGATGGCTTGTTTGCGGATTCTGATGATGTTGAGTGCTCTTCTAAGGCTGGAGCTCCCAATATAACCTCCTAATCCTTGGCACACCGCCGATTAAAGGAACCAATCTCAGTGTTAGGGATATGCTCTCAACTTTATTATTGCTCTAGTGCCTCGAATGGTGATGTTTTGTTGCAGAATGATGATGCTGAACGAGAAATTTAGGGGCTGACATTGCGGAAAATGCGCTTGTACTCTTTTGTCAAGGTCAGAAACCTAGTCTAATTGCCTATGCCAAATACATTGTTTGAATGGAATTTTGTGGCCAAGCCTTTAAATATAGAGCCATGAGGAAGGTTTTTTCCTAGTTTGTTTTTGGCTCTCTAATTGATAAACAGGCAGTGATTCAACGAGGCCCGTACTTCTTGAATATGGCCTTGGTAATCAACCATGGGTTAGCTCCTTGACTTTCACAAGGGAAATTTTGACCACAATGCCTCTTTGGACTCGGTTAGACTGGCCCAACCTTCCTATTCATTGTTGGACTCTAGTTATTTGAGTCGGAATTGGGAGTGTGTTTAGGACACAACCTTTGTGTGCTGATGAATGCCACCTCAAGACAAGTTAGGGTATCCTTTACGAAGCTGTTGGGTAGGATTGATGTACCAAGCCCTTGGTCGCGGAGACATTAAAGTTTGTTTGATACTCAAGGTAACATGGTGGAGCAAAAGTCTGGTATGAATGGACCCCACCATATTGCATAAGTCCAATAAGTTGGTCGCGATCGCTGTCAAGATGGAAAGAAGGTCAGGGCAACCTCAACAAGTGGATGCCTAAGGAGCATGCCGAAGTGTCTTAATAACGAATGACAAGGATGTTGCAGAGGTTGGTGCAAGATCTACTACCAGTAGATAATGCAATAGTGTTGACTATGTGGGTTTATCCTATGGCTGTGTGGGTATGGTGCACCTAATCAGGCTGGGTGTGAGTGTTGTTTGGGGCTTGACACAATAATCTCTCAGGTTGTTTATTGTATGGACTCAGAAATGCTTCAGTAATGCTGTAAGCATTGCATTGGCCTCAATGGTGCATCGAAGAGTATAGAAGGGGTTCAGAGGAATCCTTCTAAGTGTTGGGGTCACGAGGGGAGTCAATCTGGATTGAAGGCTCATGCAGCGGTTCAAAAGGGCTCCAAGGACAGGCATCTATTCATCCCCTGCAGTGCAACATGGCTTCTCCTATTATGCTTTATCTGGGTATTTTCGGATGGGTTTTCAGCGAGAGGATGTTTACCTTTGCTGTAAGAGGAGTCCTTATCTTCGTCCTTGATGAATTTTTTTTACTTGGAATATTAGAGGGTTCAATGTCCCTCTTAAGATAGTGTGGTGAAGCTTTTTTGAATTAAATATCATATTTCTTTTAATTTATTTGGTTTGTTCGAGACTAGGGTGAAAGAGCATAAGGCTCAAAAAATTAAAAAAAAAATGGAGTCAGATGGCTTGGGCTTGTAACTATTCTTTTTCTGCATAAGGGGAGAATTTGGTGGCTTGGGATGCTGTTTGAGGTTGACTACGATGCTGATATTTCTACTTAGTATATATTCATTGTCAAGGTTTGCATAGATCTTTGGGTATTCAAATTTGTTGTGTTGTAGTCCCTATGGTTTGATACTGTTTGATACTAGTCAGACCTCTGGTTAGAGGTGCGGCACTTCTTTTCGCTCATGGACTCCCCTGGCTGCTAAGCAGCGGATTTTCATTCTATTTTACGTACTGGACCATAGGCTTTAATTGGTGTCCAGTCTACAGTTTTTGAAAACGTAGGGATTTTTCAAAGCTGCATTAAGATGATCTGAGGTTGACTGAATTGCAATTTCTTGATGTTTTTATACATGGAAGTAACAAAGGGTGTTGGCAACAAGAGGGTCTCTTGTAGGTAGACTGGCATTTGGTGACTCTGATTGGATGCTAAAAATATGGTCATTTTAGAGAACTTAGTTTCTTACCGGCTCTATTTCATATCATAGTCCTATCTTGATTAAATTGAGGAAGGTGTTGATTCACAAGAGCAGGCCTTTTAAATTTCTTAATAATTCTGGCAACACATGAGGATTTTTATGAGGAACTGTTTCAGAAGCGTGGTTTGAGTTACAGCTGTTCAAGAACTGATTGTTCAATGTTTGAGGAGAAAAGCCTCAAGCGTGGTTAAAGGGATTTAAGTAGCTAACAGTATGGGGTTTTTTGCTCATTTGAGGCTTATGTTAACGGCTCTAAAGTTGATCTCGACCAAGTTCAGATTGGAGTCTTCAGGAGTCACCAGACAATAAATGGACCTGCGCTAGACTAAAAAAGCATGTTTGTAACACCCCAATATTCCTCACACTTTACCTGTGAAATATTTAGCCCGAAAATACGGAGAACTATTGCATGCCACTGCCCACGTGTTAAAACGTTTAGGCTAAATAATATTTTGCAGCGGAAATCAAAGATAGAAAATAGTTCAAACCAAAGTGTAAAATTTGAAATATAAGAATTCATTTTGACAAGTTGGAACCTCAAGGCCCTTATTCGCAATCGCAAATAACGGTTTTATAATTCCTTTTCAAAACAATAATAAATTCGAAATATAAAATCGTTATGGTAAGGTTCCGATGCATGCAAATATTTAAGTACGATCGGCCTCACTCATCCCATATCCATCCAGGCTAGTCCACCTGATTGCAAATCCTGTAAAAAAGCTGCTCCCCATAATTTTCAAGTGAAAAATATCAATCACAGGTCCACCAAAAGCAAGAAATGTGGACAATACACAAAACACAAAAAAACACGCAATCCAGCAAAGCTAGCACATACGAAGACGAGAAAACACGGACAGCATCTCCCCCTAAAAACTGGACATACGAGTTACGACACCTGTTTAGAACCAAAAAGAAAAACCCAATTTGTGGTGTTTCATAAAACCACTTAACAAAACTATAACTATACAGCTATCCCAAACTCAGACAAACCAAAACCAATCCAACCACATTATTACATACAGTGCTCCATAATAACACAATCCCAAAATCCTCAACTGCTCCTTTAACTAGATTTATACCTGCCAAAATAACTTACTCGACTCCAATACATGACCACTCAATACAATTATAAATTTTATTGATGTGAGCAACAGACAAGGTTGTCCTCAACCCAGACACACCAAGGTCACAGATTCAACCAGACACACTAGGGTGCCACAATTCAACCAGACACACGAGGGCTTGTCACAGTTCAATCTCCTCTCAATGCCTCCCTGTCGAAAGGCCCTCAAAAGTTCAATAACAGATGTGTTGAAACGGGCGCGACTCCTCACACCATAGCTAGATGGGATCTCAACTACCCCATTTTGATAAAACCCACTTTTGATAAAAATCCTTTGTAAAAATAATAGATAAGAGACCGTTGATCAAACGGCCTCTGAAAAAGTTTGCCAAATGAAATCACAACCCCAACCCCTGATTGTCACCCACTAACTTCTTTATCCTTTGCAGTTTCCACAGAAATAAGTTTCCGAGAAGTGTAATGACCCAAGAACACAACTTGCTCCAACTACAGCATACATTTGGAAAAATGGCAAACAACCTATGACTTCAGTGTTTCTAGAACAGTCCTCAAGTTCGCAACATGTTCCCCCTCATTCCTCGAATATATCCAGATATCATCYATAAAAACAACCACAATTTGTCTAGGTACTCATGAAATACTCCATTCGTTAACTCCATAAAAATTGTGTAACCCAAACTTATTATCCTCGAATATTTGTTGGGTAACCCAAAATGCATGATCATAAACTCATAGTGCCCAAAACGAGTCTCAAAAGTAGTTTTTGGAATGTTTTTGGTAGCAACCCTCAACTGGTGATATCTTGACCTTAGGTCAACCTTAAAAAAAATCACTTACCCTTTGTAACTGGTCATACAAGTCATCTATTCTCAGTAAATGATACTCATTCTCAATATTGGCATAGTTCAATTCCCACTAATCAATACACAATCGAAAACTTTCATCTCTCTTTTCCACAAATAAAATTGATGTTCTCCAAGGTAAGGCACTAGGTCTATTAGACCCCTTGTCTATCAATCCTGCAATTGACTCATTGACTCCTTAACTTCGCTGGTGCCATTCTATAAGGTGTTTTTGAAATCAGTGCAGTCATGCATCGAAAATAAACTTATGGTGAACTCAGCTTCTCTCTAGTTAGCACTCCCGAAATCTCCTCTGGAAAGAAAACATTTATGAACTCATTCACCATTGTTACATCCTCTATTCTCCTACTCTCCTCCACGCTCAAGTCTTTCACACAACAGAAATATATATGGATATCTCTTAACTATTAACTTCATAACTTTCATTATACAAACTAGTCCCCAACTTTTCGATTTCTCAAGACTCAATATAGAGTAGATTGATACAAACAGGTATGATTGGAGTAAGATGAGTTCTTGGGTTAAAACATTTCTAGAAAACCTATTTCTGTTGAACTGCAAAGGTTAAGGAGGTGAGTGAGTGGCCCATGCCTAAGAAGGTGACTGTTGTKTGATGTTTTATGTATTCTGYGGTTAACTGAGTACCTTAGGAGGTTTGTTAAGGACTTCACGAACCTAGCGAGACCTATGACCAATTTGTTAAAAGGGGAGACCAAATTAGAGTGGGATAAACGGTGTGAGTAAGCTTTCAAAATCCTTAAAAATCGGTCGACAWRTGCCCCGGTACTAGCAATGCCCGATGGACATGAAAGATTTGAAGTGTATACTGATGCACCAAAACAAAGCTAAGTTGTGTTCTGCAACAGGATGGAAGGGTGATATGAAGAGTCGAGTGCTATGTCAAARGAGCCTTATACACTTGATGTAATTAGAGAACAATGAAGTATTGCTGAATTTTTGCAGAGGATTAAAGAACAAGGGAGAATTTGGAAAGTATGAGGATGAAAGTCTAATATTTAAGAGCATGTAATGTGTTTATAAAATTGAGGTGATTTGAGACAAGGGACTATGGAGGAGATAAATTGTACAAAAATTGAAGGAATTAAATTTCTTAATATTTTGGCAACACATGAGGATTTTAGAGGACTGTTTCAGAAAGCGTGGTTTGAGTTACAGCTGTTCAAGAACTGATATGTCAATGTTTGAGGAGAAGCTCAAGCTGGTTAAAAAGGGATTTAAGTAGCTACAGTATGGGGTCTTTTGCTCAATTTGAGGCTTATTGTTAACAAGGCTTAAAGTTTGATCTCGACCAAGTTCAGTTGGATCTTCAGGAGTCCACCAGACAATATGACCTGCAGACTAAGAACAAAAAAGCATGTTTGTAACACCCCCAATAATTCTCCACTTTACCTGTGAAATATTTAAGCCCGAAAATACGTGAAACTATTTGCATGCCACTGCCACGTGTTAAAACGTTTAGGCTAAAATAATATTTTGCCAGCGGAAAATCAAAGATGAGAAAATAGTTCAAACCAAAGTGTAAAATTGAAATATAAGAATTCATTTTGACAAGTTGGGAACCATCAAGGTCCCTTATTCGCAATCGAAAAATAACGGCTTATTATAATTCCCTTTTTCAAAACATAATAAATTCGAAATATAAAATCGTTATGTAAAGGTTCCGATGCATGCAAATATTTAAGTACGATCGGCCTCACTCATCCCATATCCATCCAGGCTAGTCCACCTGATTGCAAATCCTGTAAAAAAGCTGCTCCCCATAATTTTCAAGTGAAAAATATCAATCACAGGTCCACCAAAAGCAAGAAATGTGGACAATACACAAAACACAAAAAAACACGCAATCCAGCAAAGCTAGCACATACGAAGACGAGAAAACACGGACAGCATCTCCCCCTAAAAACTGGACATACGAGTTACGACACCTGTTTAGAACAAAAAGAAAACCAATTGTGGTGTCTCATAAACCACTTAACAAAACTATAACATACAGCTGATCCCAAACTCAGACCACCAAAACCATCCAACCACATATTACATACAGTGCTCCAATATATAACACAATCCCAAAATCCTCAACTGCTCCTTTAACTAGATTATACCTGCCCAAAATAACTTACTCGACTCCAATACATGACTCAATACAATTATTAATTGTTATGATGTGAGCAACAGACAAGGTTGTCCTCAACCCAGACACACAAGGTTCAAGATTCAACCAGACACACTAGGGTGCCACAATTCAAACCGAGACACACGAGGGCTTGTCACAGTTCAACTCTCTCCATGCCTCCCCGTTCGAAAGGCCATCAAAAAGTTCAATAACAGATGTGTGAAAACGGGCGCGACTCCGTCCACCATAAGCTAGATGGGATCTCAACTACCCCCATTTTGGATAAAACCCCTTTGGATAAAATCCTTGTAAAAAAATAATAGATAAGAGACCGTTGATCAAACGGCCTCTGAAAAAGTTTGCTAAACTGAAATTCCTAATGTTGCGAGTGTGCTTGTTGCGAGTTCTGATGATGTTGAGGCTTCTAAGGCTGGAGCTCCCCAATATTAACCTCCTAATCCTTGGCACACGCCGATTAAGGACAATCTCAGTGTTAGGGATATGTCTCTCAACTTTATTATTGCTCKTGTGCACTCGAATGGTGATGTTTTTGCAGAATTGGATGATGCTGAACGGAAATTGGGGGCTGCACATTGGGAAAATGCGCTTGTACTCTTTGTCATAGGTCAGAAACCTAGTCTAATTGCTATTGCCAAATACATTGTTTTGAACTGGAATTTTGTGGCCAAGCCTTTAATATATAAGCATGAGGAAGGTTTTTTCCTAGTTTGTTTTGCTTCTCAAATTGATAAACAGGCAGTGATTCAACGAGGCCCGTACTTCTTGAATAATAGGCCATTGGTAATCAAACCATGGTTAGCTACCTTTGACTTTCACAGGGAAATTTTGACCACAATGCCTCTTTGGGTTAGACTGCCCAACCTTCCTCTTCATTGTTGGACTCTAGATTATTTGAGTCGGATTGGGAGTGTGTTAGGCACACCTTTGTGTGCTGATGAATGCACCTCAAGACAAGTWAGGGTATCCTTTACGAAGCTGTTGGTAGAGATTGATGTAACCAAGCCCTTGGTGCGAGACATTAAGTTTGTTGATACTCAAGGTAACATGGTGGAGCAAAAAGTCTGGTATGAATGYACCCCACCATATTGCACTAAGTCCAATAAGTTGGTCCATCGCTGTCAAGATGGAAAGAAAGGTCAGGGGCAACCTCAAAAGTGGATGCCTAAGGAGCATGCCGGTGTTCTTAYTAACGATGACAAGGATGTTGCAGAGGTTGGTGCAAGATCTACTACAGTAGATAATGCAATAGCTGTTGACTRATGTGGTTTATCTATGGCTGGTGTTGGGTATGGTGCACCTAATCAGGCTGGTGTGAGTGTTGTTGGGGCTGACAACAATAATTCTCAGGTTGTTATTGTAGTGGACTCAGATAATGCTTCAGGTAATGCTGTAAGCATTGCATCTGCCTCAATGGTGCAATAGAGTATAGAAGGGGTTCAGAGGAATCCTTCTAGTGTTGGGGTCACGAGGGGGTCAYATCTGGATGAAGGCTCATGGCAGCAGGTTCAAAAGGGCTCCAAGGACAYGCARCTAATTTCATCCCCTGCAGTGCAACATGCTTCCTCCTATTATGCTTTATTGGATTCGGATGGGTTCTCAGGAGAGGATGTTTTACCTCTTGCTGTAAGAGGTAGTCCTTATCTTTCTTGATGAATTTTTTTACTTGGAATATTAGAGGGTTCAATGATCCCTCTAAGCATAGTGTGGTGAAGGCTTTTTTGAATAAATATCATATTTCTTTAATTTATTTGGTTTGTTCGAGACTAGGGTGAAAGAGCATAAGGCTCAAAAAATTAAAAAAAAAATTGGAGTCAGATGGGCTTGGGCTTGTAACTATTCTTTTTCTCATAAGGGGAGAATTTGGCTGGCTTGGGATGCTGTTGAGGTTGACTTAGCAGTGCTGAATATTTCTACTTAGTATATTCATTGTCAGGTTTTGCATAGATCTTTGGGTATTCAATTTGTTTGTGTTGTAGTCTATGGGTTGRATACTGTTGATACTAGACAAGACCTCTGGTRAGGGCTGCGCACTCTTTCGACTCATGGACTCCCCTGGCTGCTAGCAGGGGATTTCAATTCTATTTTACGTACTGACCATAGGCTTAATGGTGCTCCAGTTACAGTTTATGAAACTAGGGATTTTCAAAGCTGCTTAGATGATCTGAGGTTGACTGAATTGCAATTTACTGATTGTTTTTATACATGGAGTAACAAAGGTGTTGGCAACAAGAGGGTCTCTTGTAAGTTAGACTGGACATTTGGTGACTCTGATTGGATGCTAAAATATGGTCATTTAGAACCTATGTTTCTTACCAGCTCTATTTCATATCATAGTCCTATCTTGATTAAATTTGAGGAAGGTGTTGATCACAAGAGCAGGCCTTTTA
>SNQN01002231.1:51273-77635 GCA_008642245.1 Bassia scoparia | reverse complement strand
AAGGAGAAGAAGAGTTGGCTAACTAAGAAATAAGAGGGAGTCCAAGAGTAGTCACGTGGACTAACCAG
Source organism: Bassia scoparia (assembly GCA_008642245.1). Lineage (NCBI taxonomy): Eukaryota > Viridiplantae > Streptophyta > Magnoliopsida > Caryophyllales > Amaranthaceae > Bassia > Bassia scoparia. The sequence continues at coordinate 77,567 of SNQN01002231.1, read as the reverse complement.
GCATTAAAAAAAAATAAAAAAAAATAATAAAAAAGAGGATAAAGCTTGAAGATAGTAAAAATGAGCAGAATGCATGCCGTGTAAAACGAAAAAACGAAGAAGGATAAACACCCAAATGATCCAAATCTCCAAATCACGCTTGCACACAAGATGGCACACGATTTCGGAGATTCAGTTCGAGCAATTGCATAATAAATACAACTTGATTTCTTCCATAACACAACAAAACACTTAGGCTGAAAGTTACACAAAGAGCAGGGAGTTCAAGCGAGTCGTAGTTGAGCGATTGGTGAGGACGATAGCCATTGGAAGGAAGCTTATCTCATTCCAGGTTGAACAAGATCGACGTGTCGCGGATCGAAGCCGAGTTCATTCGGTTGATCTTGGGAGTACTTTATATAGTCTTTTTCTTACTCAATGTTATATTATTATTTGATTGAATTACTTTTGTTATTTGATGAATACTTTGATTGAATATTGTAATATCATTGATTTATCATTATGTTTTTCTTTTCACAATTTAAATGATTATTGAGTTTTGGCTGTTCTGGATTGTTGATTCTCAATGTGATGTTGATAGTTAGCTTTTCAAGTGTTGGTTTGCAGATTATTGCTATCTATACAATTTGGCTAGTTTAATCGTATATTGAAGTAGTCCTACTTAGGTGAAGGTCTGCGATTATGGTTGGCTTAAATTAGAGAGTAAAATCAATTAAATATCTGTCATTTATGTGATTAGATAGTTAGGACTAATAGGTTCCTAATTATTAATCTTTCAATCTAATTCATACAATGCGATCAATTTGTGTAGTTAGATGGTTTAGATCAAATTTCGCTTATTCAATTTTGATTTCGAGTAAGGAAGATGGAGTCTTTGTTATCTTAGGCCTACAGTTAGTCTAGTTGTTAAAGTGATTAGTTATTTGCAAGATTGGTTTTATTAATACTTATTAATAGTTAATTTAAAGTAAGAGGTATAATGTAATCGGTCAAGTTGTCGCGCTGTAAATAGTAGTTTATGAGTAGTTTAAATATTAAGTAATCACATTCAAAAAACCCCAATATCCATAAATATGTTAAATAACGTAAATATTGCATAATGTAATTCTATCTAGACATTATTAGATTGAACTTTGAGATTTAGAAAGTTAACAATCTCCCTGTGGGATCGACCCTTTCTTGCCCTTTTACTATTGTTATATTTTTAAAGACTAAGATAGGTTTTATATATATATTAATTTAATACGGTAAACGACAGTATCAGTCCGGGTTAGAGTTTGGATATTTGCACGGAAAATATTCGACACAAACTAATTCGACACGACACGACCCATTTGCCGCCCTTAGGTTGCTGCAAATATGCATTTATAACATATGGAAAGTTAGGATGATGCTTACTGGATAGTGTTGTGCCTATTATCACAAATCTTCTAAACCAAATCAAATGTATAAGTGGAAACTAGGTTTTAACTCTTAATAGTTTAAGTGTAAAGGTAGAGATTAAGTTAGCTAAATGCTTTGTCAATGGAGCTAGTTGTACAGCCTGTCCTTGAGCTTACAGTGTAAGGACCTACTAGTAGTTATTACACTAATTTAGTCTTGTTGTAATGGTTTTTTTGTGGAATTTCATTTCTTTATTTACAAAAAAAATATTGAGAAAAATCAGCCATCTTTTGTACTTCATGCATAATCTTATTTTCTTTTAGGGTCCATCTTTGAAAATCGACGCCCTCAAATTTCCAACTTATGGAAGTTAGCAATTAAAGAAAATAATATATACTATTTGGATGTTGGAGAAATAAGAAAATCAAGGGTGACAAAAATAGAATAACGACGAACTACAACAATTTTTTGAGGCATATACAAAACATTTCCACAAGTGATATTCCTATCCTCACACGACATGGTTTCATGGAATCCGTTTCAAGATGCAATAAAGACAAAGAGAATCACGCTTATACAATTTACCGATTGAATGAGAGCATGTGTTTCTAGTTGCATGGATGATAACGATATAAGAAACCTTTTCAAAAAGAAGGGATAGATTCTTTTGTTTTCATGTGACTTTTCAATAACAAATATCCATAAATTATAGGAATTGTCATAACTCCCACTAAAAGGAACTTTTGCGAATAATGTCATCATTAAAAATTTGTCCAAACAGCCATTGAATCCTTTTTTTCTTTGTTGGCAAAAGTTTTGACACTGCATGGGTGTTTGACCACACGCCTAAATGGGTGTTTGAACACTGTCCACTACCAAAGGGTGTTCCGACGTTGATCGACCAAAGGGCGTTGCCAAAGGTATTCTTATGTTGATGGAGAGTGTTGAGGGAAAGAAGGATGGTGAAAATAGGGTGATAATAGGGTGTGATTGAGATCCGATGGCGGTCAACGTCGGAACAACACTTTGGCAGTGATCAACACCATTGTCGGTGGTCAAACACTCTTTAAGGATGCGTCAACACCTTTGACAGAGTCACAAAAAAAGTGAATTCATGGTTGTTGTGGACAAATTTTTTAAAGATGCAATATTCGCAAAGGTCGCTTTTTTACTGAAAATTGTGGACAAATTTACTAAATTATAAATATATATATATATATATATATATATATTATATATAATATTATATATATATATATATATAATTAATAATACATATCATATATATATATATAATTATATATAGAGAGAAGAGAGAGAGAGAGAGAGAGAGAGAGAGTAGAGGTTAGGCATCACTAAAAACCTTACTTTGGTGAAAAACAAAAACTGGACATTTTACATATATAATTAGGACATTTTTTGTGATTTAGGACATTTTCGGATTTAGGACATTGTGCATATAATTTAGGACATTTTTACGATTTAGGACATTTAGTGATTTAGACATTTTTCGATTTAAGACAATTGTGCATACATTTAGGACATTTTACGATATTTGGACAATTTCCACATAACACCACGTCAGTGCTTGTGCTTGATGTGGCATTGACGTAACATGCACGTCACGTCGGGCTGAGTGGCGCTGAGTTAGCATGTCAGTCACTCAGTGCTATGTGGCGCTCCGCGCACATCAGTACCAGCAATCACTGATGTGGCATACACCAGCGCCACGTCACGTTAGTGCTGACGTGGCAGTGATCGCGTCATCATGCCACATTAAAGCGCTACGTCACGTGGCATGCTTGATGCAATCAATGCACATCAACGCATGTCACTCAGTGCTGACGTGGCATGCTGACCATGGCGCTTACGTGGCATGGTTTGTGGTTGATGTTGGCATGCTGAGTGGTGAAAGTTACTGATATTGATGATAAAACAATTATTCAAATGGATGGATTTATTTTAAAGATGAATGTTGAGATTTAAGTTTTAGTTCACCAATCAATTGGTTTCCACATGATCCTTTTTCCTAATAATATATAGATATAAATATATATATATATAATATATAAATATAAGAATATATATATATATTATATTATATATATATATATATATATATATATATATATATTATATATATATATGGTTAGGATCCCAATGAGAAGACCTAAAAAATGAAAGTGTGAGAAGCAATCCTGGCCTTGATTTTAAGATGGACGGTAGGATTTTGCATAAGTTTTATAGTGAATGTCCCTTTGAGAGAGAGAGAGAGAGTCAGGATCCAATGAAATCACAATGTTATTGAAAACTGGATACCAAAATAAATGGTACATCTTTACATTTTACATTTAAGGGGTACAATACAAGTAGTAAGAGGTACACAAGACTTTCCATTACTGTTGTGAACAATCACGTGGTACCCCTTAAACCTTCCATGTACCCAATTGAAATACAAGTATATACATAATTAAATCGTGACCGTCCATCTCAAAATCCTACAATCAAGAATAAAAGTGTTAGTTTTCACAAGGTTTGTGTTTCAACATGATCCTATTCTATATATATAATAATATATATATCCTAAAATATAAAAGGGAGATGTAGTTACTGTCATATGAACAGTGTGCTACCCATTTACCTGTTTTATTTTCCAAAAATTGCTTGTAATGCCATCATGCTGAATAGAGACCAAAATGGGGCGAAGGAAATGCATATCCCATCATGCCATTAAATGCCATCATCCATCATTTCTTTCGATCCACTCTCACTTCCAAATCACTTTCCCATCGTTTCCCCTTGCTTTCCTCCCACCGTTCCTGGCATTTTCGCCGGACGATCATACCGCGCCGTGGTCGCCATCTCAATCGTCAATGCAACCGATGTGCGACAGATTGGGCCAATTTGGGTTTCGTCGCCATCTCAACCGCATGCGACCGATGGGGCGACGGAAGGGGCTTCAGGAGTTTGGGTTTTCCGTCGCCATCTACCGCATGCGACCTATGGGCCCCAAAAGTCACTTTCAGGTCGAGAATGACACAAGGTTTGTAAGATGTATGGGTTGATTGTGATTAGGGTTCGAATTTGGGGTTTTCGGCTTCCCTTTAGCACTATCTCTTCTGAGGTTGCTGGTGGTGTTGGTGGAATTTCCTCTTCTTTTTTTTATTATCAAGAAAGTTAAAAAGAAGGGGAAATGAGAAATGGTGCGAGGTCGGAGATCTACACTTGAGAGAACTCAGGGAAGTGAGGTTATCATTAATGGCGCACAACACCAATTTGGATATTAATTGTGAATTGTGGGATCTGTTGAATTGTGGAATCACGTTGAATTGTGGATCGCTGAATTGTTAAGAGAAGTGAAGGGAAGAGAGGAATCAGAGGATGATGGAGAGCCCAAGAAAAGCGGATAAGGAAAATCGGAGAGGAGAGAGAAAATGTCAACAAACAAGCAACGGAAGTAGGAGAGGAGGAGGTGGTGTTGGGGCGGATAGGTTTCTCGCCCCCTTATCGTACCTCTCTATCTCCAGAAGCCGCTGCTTGCAGCGAGGAGATCTCCCGCTGTATCGCAATCATCTCTCTTCTCTTCCATTTTAGATTAGGGTTTTTTATTCATTCCTCAATCTCATTTCCTATTATCAATTCAATTTAACCTTTACCTGCATATGAATGTAATCTAGGCTTACTGCTCGCTGCCAGAGGAGCTGCTAAAGTTTGCTAACATACAAGAAGGAGATGAGAGAAAAGGAGGAGGAAAACTGACCACAGAAGGCCAAGATGATGGACATGACAAGGATATAGCCTCACCGCTCTCGACAAGTTGGAGAAGCCAGTTCATGGGAGCAATCGGACACCTTCTTCAAGCCAGGCAACTCATCTATCCACTGCCCTCTCTCTATTACTCTCACACTTGTTCATTTCAACTTTTACATTCCTCTCAATACTCAAATACTCATCCTATCTTATAACCATTCTAATATCTATGTGCAACTTGCTACCCACTTACCACTTCTCATCTCCCAGGGCCCTTGAAGGTCATCGATCATTCCGTTGAAAAATTTTGCATCTGGAGCTTGGGAAGGTCACTAGAACCGCTTACTGGTTTCATCCAACCCCTCAATTTTTACTTTTACTTACTAATTAGATTATATCCTGTTTCCATGAATATTATCATACTGATATGACTTTTTTCGTGGCTTGAGCATTCTGTTGGCACCATAGCTATTCGTCAACGGGCCACTCTGCAATTCCATTGCTCCCTCTTCTAAGGTCTGTATTCTATAAAGTTTGTCCTGTTAATTGTTAAGGCTTCAGGCCAGGTTTTATACCTCTGTTAGACGGCAAGGCATAAATTCAAAGGAATCAAGTTCTAGAGAATGTGGGTAAGGAGATATGGATTATTGTCTCTGAGGCTGGCATGGATTTGAAAACAAGTCTGATGTGTTGATCACTCCAAAGTTATGACAACGACAACAGCTGAGGAAATGACCTTTGCTCGATGTATCTACATATATGGAGGGCCGAACAACTCCGAGTTTGTTTCGTATAAAGTGACTTTGTTTACTAGAATCAGTATGCTTTTGAAAATGTACTTGTATATGTTTAAAGCATCTAAATTAGAAATGCTGTCTTGTTTTAAGAAATCTGGCGAAGTAGAATTTGAGTTGAGAAGTGGGTAATTATTGACTTGCATATAAGTATAATAATTGTTATAAATGTGTATATTAGTTTGTTTCATTTCCCTACAAAAACACAAACACAATATTAAGTATCAATTCTTATAAAAATAGATATAAAATAAAATAATGAATAAATTAAGGTCTAAAATAATAAAAGTAAATAATTTAATAAAATAATTAAAATAAGGCGATTAAGAGACTAATATTAGGGACTAAAAATACGGCATTCCATGCACTTATCACCGACCTGATTTTTTTTTCAGGTCAGGTTTTTCGAACCTAACCCGACCTGACTTTTTTCAGGTCGATCCGATGACCCATTTGACCTGATTTTTTTAGCTTCGAAATATAATTGTAAAAATCGGGTTAGGTTGACCCGAATATGACTTGATTTTTTCGGATCAACCTTAGGTTATTGTGACCTGAATTTTTTTAGCTACCAATATTAATACTTAATAATACAAACTTACAAAGTACTTAAGTACACACCACAAACCATCATAGCCTTTGTTCGTTAGGCTATTACAAGTCATCAAAAGCATCGTCCGAATGGCTATTACAAACGATAAAAAAACAAAGTTTGACCTATATAAATTTTTTGAAATTTTTTGTTTTTTTTTTTCGTGTCGGTTTCGTGTCAAAAATTTCAACCTGAACCTAACCCATTTTTTTCGTGTCGTGTTCGTGTCGACCCATTTTTCGCTTTCGTGTCGGAAAATTCAGACCTAACCCGCTTTTTTTTCGTGTCGGATCGTGTCGTGTTTTCGTATCGTGTCAGCTTTTGCCCCCCTTAGCAGCACCAGCAATCAGTACCTTCTTCTGAATTGGTGTGAATCCTTTGGCCCTCTTGTAAGAACAAACAAATTGTTGCATATTTTGAAATAAGCACTTAAAATGTAGCTATTGACTCATTGTATCCCATAGCTTCCTACTGAATGAGCATTCAAGCAGTAGATGGCTACGAGTTTCAAAGACCTATCCACACAAGCAACAATTCCTATCAGAGCAGACAACATGCCTCCACAATCTATCTCTGACTCTAAGTCTCTAGAACAGCCATCCACCAGAGAAACTTATGTTTAGGTAGTGACAACCTGTTCCAAACAATAGTACARCAGGGCTGAAGGTCTCCAGAACCAATTATGTGTTTATAAGCCTTGCTAATATTATACTGCTTAGTACCTGTTGGCTACCAGACATCCTTCTCCAAGGTTTTGATTTTCTCCTTAACCCTGCAAAGATCCCTCCAAATCCAACTAGAGTTGGGGTTAGGAACCTAATTTCACCAATTACTACCATTAATATAAATGGCACATACCCACCTAACCCACAAGGTGTCTTTCTTAGCCTCAATTTGCCACACCAACTTCCCAATGGCTAAATCATTCCAAGTGTCAACATCTCTGATCCCCAACCCACCTAACTTCTTTGGTTTGCAAGCATATTCCCATTTCACCTGGCCAGGATAAACCCRAATAACTTTACCTTCCCATAGGAATCTTCTACACACATCATTTATCCTTTGTATTACACTGGCAGGTGGAATCAAAATTTGTATCCAATAAGTGCAAATGCTCATGAGAATAGTATTAGCTAGCTGCAATCTGCATGCAAAAGACATATTCCTAGATTGCCAACAATGATTTCTGTTCAGCATCCTCTGAATGAGAGGCTCACAATCAGTTGCCTTGAGGGCTTTGTTACTTATTGGATCACCAAGATAACTAAAGGGTCATTTCCCTTGTTTAAAGCCTGAAACCTGGCACAACTTACTTATTGACCTCTTACTTCAACATATTTGAGTGATAAATCTCTGACTTAGTTTTATTGTGCTGCAATCCTAAAACATTGGCAAAGTGCTTCAATCCTTGAAGCAGAAGATATGCACTAGTGAAGTGACCCTTGCAAAAGATCATTAACTCAACAACAAAGCATAAGTGGTTCAAGCTGAGARTAGAGCACCTAGGATGGAATCTAAAATGCTTTTTTGACCAATGTACTTGAAATTTCTAGTTAAGTACACCATAGATAGGACAAAAAACAAAGGTAAAATTGGACCACCTTGCCTTAGTCTCCTACTAGCACCAAAAAATCCATGACAAGACCCATTGAGTGAACTTTGAAACCTTGATGTAAACCATAATAATGCTAATGAAATGGGAAGGAAAGTTCAAAGCATGCACAAGTTTCTCCATAAAGCACCACTCAATGGTGTCAAAGGCTTTCTACAAGTCAATTTTCACTAAGCAACARCTTGCATTGTTCTTTCGAGCATAATGTCTCACCATATCCCGACACACCAAAATATTATTCTGTATGCTCCTGCTAGCCACAAAGGCTACTTGAGTTTGAGAAACAAGAGTAGGAAGAACTAGCTTAAGCTTGCTACAAATGAGCTTAGAAATGCTCTTATAGATTACTGAACAACACGAAATAGGCCTATAGTCAGTTACCTTGGTTGGGCAAGTAACTTTAGGCACAGGGGTAATGGAAGTTTCTCCAACCTCCTTTAACAAAGTACCTATCCTAAAGAAATCTCTGACTGCCTTGATCATGTTAGGTCCCACAATATCCCATGCAGTCCTAAAAAATTGGCTTTTATACCGATCAGCGTCCGGAGCCTTGTCAACAGGAATTGACCAAAATGCATATTTAATTTCAYTATCAGTGATGTCCAAATCCAAAAGCTGGCCTTGTGCACTCCCTATTATTATTCATGAAGATAGAGAAATGGTTCACAAAAGCCTCACTAACCACATTTGGATCGATAATCCGAGTCCCAATAGCATCCTGAATAGTATTGATTCTATTATGCTTATTCCTAATTTTGAGAGAGTTGTGAAACATCCTGGTGTTCTCATCACCATTCAGGCTCCAAACAGTTTTATCCTTTTGCTTTAAGAAATTAATACAATCTGATGGGAGCTTTGTATCTCTAATGATCTTGATATCAACACTGAATGGCCTCCATGCTTGGTTGCTTGTGTAAAGCTTTTTGTGCCTACAACAAGATTGCATATTAAAGACTAAAGGGTTTAAACCCTTTAGCATTCCACCTTAACACCTGATTAAGGCAAACTAATGGTCAAAGCTCCCCTTCTGGCAAATAGTGACCTCAAGCTATGGGAAAGTAGTTAATCCAAGGTAGATCACAACTACCCTACAATTGGACAGAAACAGTAATCGGAGTAGATCAGCAACTACCCTCTTCAATTTTGGACAAAACCATATCCTTCCGTCTTGTTAAGTCATCCAGGGATAGTACCTACCGAAGAATTTAATTTCCACTTTAAACCTTGTGGTCCAAACATTGCCTGAACTGATGTATATCCACAAAACTTCTGTATGCTCTCCATACTTTTCTCGGGCACCCAAAATTTGCTATTAAATCCCCTCCTAGCATCAAGCTTTATTGTGAGAATCTTTAAAGATTAAAACGATTCCATAAGTTCCTTCTTAAGTTGCAGCATAAATATAGGCATAAACAATACTGTAAAGCTAGTTCTAGTCTAGGAATTTGTGATTATGATAAGTGATTGAAATGGTTCTGAATAGTCTTGTTATATTAACTGGAAAACATTTGCTTCCCACATTTAGAAAATTGTCTTCCCTTTTCCTACCATGGTATGTTGCTTGTATACACCACTTCTGACATAAAACTGAGGTAAAGGGAACCTATCTTTTTGTGCCTTACCTTTGTTTCGAAAGAATTAAACGAAGCCTAGCATTATGCTTTATAACCAATTGCTTCACTTAGCCGGCTTGGTCCAAGCCATTCAGTCCCTCACATTTCATATTATAATACTACCATAATGATTAGAGGTCAACAAAACCCCTTATCATAGGCCTAATTGATTATCAACACCCTCCCCACCAGGAATGTCCAGATCTCAAAATTATTTACTACAATTGTAGCTGGGCTGGTGATAGAATCTAACCTTGGTAGTTTTCTTACCAATGTGAACTTATCCTTTGTCAACTATTTAGTGGGGTTGCTTCAGTGATTGATGAAGGCACCTTAATAGGTTCGGGTTTCTTAGGCTGCCAAACTTGCTTGGTTTTTGTTCTGCATTTATCTCCTTCATGTCCCTTCCTTTTGCACACATTGCATACCACAGGCTTCCACTCATAAGTGACATGTTTTGCCATTGCTATGCTTGTTTATTAYTGAATTCTATACATTCTGGAAATTTTGGTCAACCTTTACCTCTACTAGCAATCTAGCATAGCTTAGCCTAGTTTTATTCTCAGTGTGAGCATCCAATTTGACAAGCTGGCCGAGACCCTCAACCAATTTAGTTAAGKATTTTCTCTCTTAATACTTCACATGAAGCTTAGGCAGCTAAACCCAAATTGACATTGTTGTTAACTCCTCCTCCAGCACATTAACATCCGAGGACCATGGTTTGACAATTGAAGGCTTAGAATCAAAGGAAAAATTGCTCTACAGCACTGAGTCTCTTCTACCCTTGTCCTCAAACCTAGCAAAATATCCAACTTTCCCCATTGGAGCAATTAGTGAAATCCCCTTTTCCCCCAAATCCATCGCAAAAAACCCTCCATCACTAGCATTGGGGGTTTTTGCATCTACCACAAAGCAAATAACTGTAGAACTCCAGAATTTCAACTCCTCACTCATATCCTCCAAGTCAATCTTAGGTTTAGTCACATTCTCACCAATCCCATTATTCTCAATGACATTAGAATTCCGACCCAAAACAAAGTCAGACAAAACCTTCGTACGCACACTAGGAATCACAAGGATAACACCATGTAAATCAGCTTCACCATTACCAAAATCCAATCATCTAATCACAATATTTTAAAGCATTGATTGATTACCTGGGTTTCCATTGTTCATTRCGATCATAGATGATCCTCTGTTTTTTGCCTCCATAACTTGTGAAAACTGAACCCTAATCTGCGACTGCTTCTTCAAATCAATAATTAAAGCGCGTGGAGATAAGATCTTCTCTTCCTTAGTAGAATAAGGTCAAGATCCGAAACCCATTCCTCAGCCCTATTTTCTATCGCCATTACCACCGGGGTGTCAAGCTTACCTTTATTTTTTTTATTGATTCTCCTTCTTACTATTGTGATTCTTAGAAGATTTCGTTGTCTTCCCACTAGATTGATTCCTCACTCCATTTATGTAAGCTCGAGTTTTGGCCATTGGCCTCAACTCTAGTGGGGAACTCAGAGCAGCAAGCAAGAGAGAGAAAAAGAAAAAAAGAATTTCACTTTAATAATAGTTTTGATTTTTCTCAAATCTAATGCATGAAGTAAGAAGTTTCTGGTTTGATTTATACTATAGGACTTAAGTCATACAATTTCGAAAGTTTCTTGGACCTTCTTATACTCTAGGAGACCCAAATACCAAGTTTCGTCCAAATTTGAGCTTAATATCCTTCACAATCTAATTGTATGACTTAAGTCCAATGTGGGTGTCTCATAAGGGTAACAACATTCATTTAATTTTTCCTCTTTAAGGGGTACATACGGCTTAGGTAGTACCATGGGCGACCCCTTAGGGCCCCCTCTACGCCCCATGCCAACATCAACCGGTGGGCCGAGGGCTACTTCGTGACATTCTCCCCCACCCAAATCCTTGATGCCCCCGTCAAGGGTCCACCTTGGCCCTCGTTCATGCCTCAAGTTTTCATCTATGCCCCAACTATTGTGACGGTCCACAGTCACTATTTCCCCATGTGTGTGTGCGCATTACACTCTTGTTCCTCATGCCTCAAGGCACGTCTCATGTGTGTGTGTAGGGGGGGGGGGGGGTAAGCRSGGMGCGAACACTTACCCCGTCGTTATTCACCCATCCCACGAGCATGTTACATACATCCATTAGTCCTCTCACAGACTATGTCATGGTGTCTAACGCTTGGCTTGTCATTGGATCCTTCATTCCAACCTTTTATCTCACATTGACGCCCATGCCTTGGCATCCACGAAGCCTTCAAGGATGAACTCTCACGTCTTGCTCCTTAAATTGAGCAAGATTGATCCTAAATTTTCTTCTCTTCGAAATGATGGTCAACACACCATCATCGACACTAATTAGCTGCACTTTGGTGATGAACTCCATTCCCAACACCACATGCTCATCGTCCATGTCGACAACTAAGAAGTTATTTTTTCCGCGAAAATTCCACGCCCTTCATTTTACATTGGTATGGTCTTCAAATTGATGGATTTCAACTTGTCATCAACTTTGTTTAACTTCACCCCTAAGGCGTTGGCTTCTCTCCTTAACAAGAAGTTGTGTGATGCCCTCGTGTCCACAAGAAACCTTATCGGTGCCTTGTTCACCTTCCCACTTATGACCATCAAGATAAGTCCTTACTAGATGCTTGTCCCTTGTGTTGTCATGGATGCTTGTCCCGTTGGCTCCTTATCCATGACCTCCAAGCATTTACCAGTCGAATATTTTCAAGCTTGGCTTCCTATTCCAAACGTATTGTCCCCATCCTTGCCTCATTTTTGAACTTTTTTTCCCTCATTGAGTCAATCATGGTCATGGCATTCGATCAACTTATGACATCGTGGGCACATCTTAGCACCATGCCCCTCTTTGTCACAAAGGAAATATGTAACACCCCAATAATTCTCCACTTTTACCTGCYAAATAATTAAACTAAAATACGGAGAATCATTGGCATGTCACCGCCACGTGTTAAAACGTTTAGGCTAAAATCACAAATTGCAGCGGAAATCCAGTTAGCGCAAATAGTTCAAACCAAGGTATTAAAAACCCAATAAGTAAAACTCGTTTAACAACTTGGAACCATTACGGTCCTTATTTGCAAACCAAGGCAAAACCCCTTTTTCCTTTAAAACATAGCAAATCCGAAATATCAAAACGTTCTGAAGAGTCTACGATGCGTATAAAAACTATCAAGTTACGTCGGCTCTCCACTCAAACCATCCATCCAAGTCTTAGTCACTTTACTGTTAAACTTGTGAGAATTCTGCTCCCCATAATTTCCAAATGAAATAAGGATCATCACAGGTCCACCAAAAGAAAGAAAACGTGGACGACAACAAACAACACAAAGCACACAATCAGCAAAGCTGAGTACATACAAATTACGAAAACAGAAAACAAACGGACATCATCTCCCCTAAAAACTGGACATAATGAGTTACGACACCTGCTTAAAAACAAGAGAAACCCAACTGTGATGTTCATAACCACTTAACAACATTATACATATATACAACTGATCCCAAACTCAAACCAAAACCTATCAACTAAATATTACATACAGCTGCTCCAAAATTATACAATCCCAAATTCATCAACTACTCTTGTTGACTAGAGTGTACCTGCAGATTAGCTTACTCGACTCCAATAAATGACTCAATATATTTGATTTCATTTGCTATGATATGAGCAACAGACAAGGTTGTCCAATCCCAGACACACAAGGTGCCACAATTCAACCAGACACACAAGGTGCCACAATTCGAACCAGACACACAAGGTGACATAGTTCATCCCCCATGCCTCCCCGTCGAAAGGCATCAAAAAGTTCAATAAACCAGATGGCGAACGGGCGCGACTCCGTCACCATAGTTAGATGAGATCTCAAACTAACCCCATTTTGGATAAAACCCATTTGGATAAAATCCGTTTTTAAAATAAATATAAAGAGACGCGTTGATCAGACGGCCCTAGTAAGGAAGCGAATAAATCGCAACCCCAACCCCTGATTGTCAATACTCTAGACGTGCACAAATCCAGAGTTTTATTGCTCATCCATAAGTTATTTAACCATTGATTATAGACACCTTCACATGACTCACAATTCACGTTGGAATTCTTTTTAACTCTAACCATTCCTTTTTTTTTAATAAACCTGTTGGACAAGCCAACTAACCTCGTCAATAAGACTTGAATACTTCCCTTTACTCGATTCACACATCATATCATGAACGAGTAATAAAATAACCTCATGGGGTAAGTTACACTTGACCCCACTTAATTCATCCTTATATTATAGACAACCTCATGAAGCAAGTTATACTTGACTCCACTTAAACCATCCACAGACCAACCAATTTATCATAGGCAATAGACTAATATCAATCCTCATATCAAATCTCATGAACAAACCAAATTCCTCAATATTCCACAGTTTCTCAATTATCGATCCAATACACAATAGATGACTTATTCGTGACTCCTAAACAATTCCAAGGAAACATATACATCAAGGATACATATACATATACGTCAAGGATGTCGCAAGTAGTACGTACCTTGAAAAGAAAACAATCCAGCTATGTGTTTTTCACTTCAACAATAACTCAAGGAGAATTTCCTCCTACAACCAAATAGAAATCAATTATTATTGATTCCTAACACAAGATTACAACAATACATATTCCCTTGAAACCCCAGAAAACTTTTAAAAATCAACCTTGAACATGTTTTAAAGATTAACTTCAACGCTTATACAATAAAGCATTCCTTTATTTCTTTAAAAACTTTAAAAGCCATAATTCTAAATGGTTAAAATCACTTTGAATATGCTTAATAACTCTGAAAATATCATAATCAACTTGTATTTTCGTGCCAAATATTTTTAATTAATTTTAATAACAAAACATATTTTGTAATCGAAAATTGTCAATCTGATGTAATAATTTATTAAAATACTAAAACTATACGAAAATTTTTGAAACTTTTATACAGAGTGTATAATTGTATACTTAATATTCACACAAAGTTTCGTAAATTATAGATGAACAGAAAAATAAATAAAAATCAAAAACCGACTCAGATTTACGAAAAACAGTCCATTCGAAAACAAATTTGTTAAAATAGTAAATCTGCTTGGAAAATTTTGAAAATTTTACACAAGTGTATAATATCATAGAAGTTACTCAACAAAAATTTCATAAATTATTGACAAACAGAAAAATAATGAAAAATCAAAAACCGAACCTGAAACCTGAAAAACTGTCGATTCAAAAACGAATTTGTTTGAAATATTAAACATGCTTTGAAAATTCTGAAAAATTTACATGAATTGCATACTGGTATGAACATCAATCGACCAAAGTTTTGTAATTTATTGGAAAGCAAAAAAATAACTAAAACTCGAATACTAAAACTGGACAGATTAATCAAAACGTGAAAAACCCTAATTTTAACTTTTATCAAATCTGATTTTTTTTCTGTTTTAATTAAAATTATTAACACAAACTCATGACATCAATAATCCTTAGAAAATCATACCTAAACAATAGTATAAGCAATTGATTGTAAAGCTTCACAATTAAAATCTAATTAAAACATGAATAATACATGGGAAAGGAAGAAAAATAAGAAGAGGAGGAGAGAGGGAGCACCGATGGTGGCTGGTGGCCGTCGAGCACCAGGCGGCAGCAGCGGCGGCAGGTGGCGGTAAGGGCAGCAACAGTAACCCACAACACGATTTCCTTCTCTTTCACGTTTTTTTTTTTTTGAAAATAATGAATAAATGATGAATGAGGCGTAAATGTGTTTTTGAGTAAGAGAGAATAAACCCTTTTAGTAATCTAGGTTTTAGTTAAATTAATTTTGGATATCTTTTCTTTTTTCTTCTTTTTTTTGATAAAATAAAATAAAATCAAGTAAAAAGATATCATGAAATATATCTTAAGCGAAAATAATAAAAATTAAATAGAATTTAAATAAATCGCATTGTTTTATAAATTAATTGTTTTATATTTATAAGAAAATATAATTATAAATATCCGAAAATTAAGAAAATATAATTATAAATATCCAAAATTACGGAAAATATAATTATGAATATCCGAAAATTACGGGGGATTACAATCTACCCCCCTTAAAAGAAGTTTCGTCCCCGTAACTTGTCCCAAAATCCACAATCTCTTAAGGATTCCAATAGAAAAAGGTATTTGTATTGCTGTAAATTATTTGTATCACTGAAATGATTCTCCAGTGACCACACTTGACACAATTTCACACACTTTATAACATGTGTACTAAACCAAATCATAGCTACTAGGCCAAAGTCAAGCAATTTGAAGTAGTATTTGACAAAACAAGCACAAAACATGCCAAAATTGAAGCAATAAATAAACAAAACAGGGCAAAAGCGCGAAATTACATCGCATTCTACCCCCCTTAAAAGAAAAGAGTTACGTCCCCGTAACTCACCCCAACGAACAAAACGCACTTACAAGACTAGGATACTTCTTCAAAAACACTCAGGATACATAGTAAGACAACCAACAATGGCCCACATCGTAACATTCTAAACCCACTAACAAGTCCAGTAATATTGAATCCCAGTTCCAGTCGGCTCCTGCATGTTAGCCTTTTAGAAACGAACTCGGTTCTCTCTCTTTTCATGGTCGCTCACTCATATAATTCCTTTATTTTTCGTACAGTTTACCTTCTCTAGAGTCTTTTGTCTCAAATCACCACCATTTTGTAACTACATTACATGCCCCTAAATATCAGACTTCCATCTTCATAACTTGTAAATTTAACTTTAGCACAATTCTTCAATTTTGCACTTGTTCCTTAATCCTCTGCAAAGATTCATCAACACTTTGTTGTTCTCTACTCGCATCAAGTATGTATGGTTCAAATGACATAGCACACAACTCCTCATATTACCTTTCTATTCTGTCGCATAACACTTTGTTTATGCTTCAGTATACATCGCAAATCTTTCATGTCTATCGGGCAATGCTAGCATCGGACGGTTGTCAACCGATTTTTAAGGGATTTGAAAGCCGATTCTCACTATTTATTCCACTCTAATTTGGTCCCCCTTTTTATCACATTGGTCATCGGTCTTGCTAGTTTTGAGAAGGCCTCAACAAACTGCGTAGGGTACTCAGTTAACCTCAGAATACATAAAACATAAAACATCAAATATCAGAAAACAGTCACCTTCTTAGGCATGGGCCACTCACTAACCTCCTTAACCTTTGCAGGTTCCACAGAAATAGGTTCCACAGAAATGTAATGACCCAAAGACACAACTTTCTCCAATTGCAGCTTACATTTGGAAAAATGACAAACAATTTATGACTTCAAAGTGTTTCTAGGACAATTCTCAAGTTCGCAACATGTTCCCCCTCATCCATCGAATATATCAAGATATCATCAATAAAAACAACCACAATTTGTCTAAGTACTCATGAAATACTCCGTTCGTTAACTCCATAAAAATTGTGTAACCCCAAACTTATTATCCTCGAATATTTATTGGTCAACCCAAAATGCATGATCAAGAACTCATAGTGCCCAAAACGAGTCTCTAAAGTAGTTTTTGGAATGTTTTTGTTAGTAACCCTCAACTGGTGATATCTTGACCTCAGGTCAACCTAAAAAAATCACTCATCCTTTGTAACTGGTCATACAAGTTATCTAATCTCGTTAAATGACACTCATCCTCTACAGTGACATAGTTTAATTCCCAATAATCAATACACAGGCGAAAACTTTCATCTCACTTTTCCACAGATAAAATTGGTGTTCTCCAAGGTGAGGCACTAGGCCTATTAGACTTCTTACTTAACAATTCTGTAATTGACTCATTAACTCCTTAACTTCGTTGGTGCCATTCTATAGGGTGTTTGTGAAAGCAGTGCAGACCTTGAAAATAAACTTATGGTGAACCCAAATTCTCTCTAGTTAGCACTTCTGAAGACTCTTCTGGAAAGAAAACATTTATGAACTCATTTACCACTGTGACATGCTCTATTCTTTTACTCTCCTCACGCTCAAGTCTTTCACACAACAGAAATATACTGGATAACCTTTAAACTATTAACTCGTATCTTTCATCATACAAACTAGTCCCCAACTTTTCGATTTCTTAAGACTCCGATGGGTCACACTCTTCTCCACTAATCCCTTACGTACGATTTCAGTAATTCACAATCTCACGTAGCCATGTATATCCCAAGTTAATTCACTCCCAAAAGACATCCAAGTTTGCTAAGTCGACTCAAAGAGGTTAAATGGAAAGACGGCTTCCTCGGTGTTTAAGGATAAGCCTTCATGGGATTTATCACAAGGGATGACTTCGCCCATGAGCAATTAAACAGATAAAACAACAGGGCTCGAAACAGAAAAAGTCACTTGGGCGACAACAGGTGTGGGAACAAGAGAATAGGTAACATCATAATCAAACAAAGTTTTAACAGGGATATAGTAGATGAAATGGATAGAGAAGGTACCGGTGACAACTTCAGAGGACTTTTCAGTCTCCTTTCTGCCCATTGTTGACAGACGCCCAGTAGCATTGCCTATTTCTTGACTAGCTCTTCCTTAAAGGTTTCCCATCCAAAGTTAGGTAGATTTTCAAAAATGTCTCTCCTTTGGCACCACCAAGCATCAGCAATATCATTAAGATAAAATGAAGCACTTATTACTTTCATGTGCTCGGGACACTCTAAGGCTTTGAAGATTTTGTCAAACATTCTAATCCAACTTTCTAGGTAAGCAGGTTCTTCAAACCCAAAGAAATTCATCGGCTTCACTAAGGCTATAGACTTAAGTAACTTGCTGAAATGAATCAGCTCACTGCGTTGGAGCTTAGCAATGCTTTTAGCTACTGCTGAGTCCATGGAGTTCAGGGCAGCTTTTCCCAAAACGTTTTGCTCTCGCGCATTCTTGTCTAAGGAAATGGCTAATAACTTAATGGTTTCAGCTAAAGCGACAACGTTACGTGCCATCGCACTTCTACTCCTGGTTAGACGAGCAAGTCTTTCAGATTCAGCGAAGAACACATAATCAAAACAAGTTTAGACTCATAATAGCAATATGTCACTTATACAGTGGTTGGTTCAAAGGAGTGTCTCAATGACCCTACTCCATTGTTCCAAACACAATCCAAAGAATCACGTATTAAGCATTAAATTGGAAATAATTCTCCAAGCAAGTGAAACACATAATTGTTAGGAACGAGCTCAGTGCACGGGCAAAAATAAGACAATATTGTAAAATAGAATTTTAATAATAATCCAGTAAAATAATAATAGATGGAAACACAAAGTATCCAAAAATAATTGGAATAGACTTAGTATGTCAAGAATAAAATATGTTGCTAACAAAATCATATAAGGTAATATAGAAGTTTAATGAAATATCCAAAATAGTTGTCAACAGGATAAAAGAAAATTAGAATAAAAGCTAGGCGTGCAAGAATATATTTATTCATGAATTGTTACCAATGATAAATGAGTGAAATAAGGAATTTCTAAAAACGAAAAATACCATGTTAATAACTTTAGTAAAACGTGTTATCCTTTTTCTGTTTCAAACGAAAATAAGGTAAAATAGAATGTAAATAAGAGGTAAGTATTGTAGCATTGCTACTTATTGAAATCCTAAAATCAACCAATTATACTACATACTAGGGAATAAGGCGAAGAATGTTCTAGCGATCTATGGTAATTCCTAAGATACTAGGGAACGACATTAGAAAATCTATCCTTCTTCTCGTCGTAACGTTCCTCAACAAAGTCAGGATCGTTCTCATCGTCCGAGTCTTCGGTGGTGACATCCCTATAGAGTGGATTCGGATTCCGAGTGCTCCTTTTTCCTTCAGTCGGGTTGGCAATTTCGCCGACTACCTCATTGACGTCGTCCTCTTCTCTTTTCGAAGAATCACTTGACGCAGTGTCATCCAAAATTCTTTGGAAAATTTTAATTTTATCTTCCTTATCTTGCGCTGCTTTATACGCCCGTATATAGCGTTGAAACTCTTCCGGTGGATTCGGGAGAGAAAATAAAATGTTATCCATCGTTTCTATGACGTCGTCCTTCGGTTTTTCTATTTCTTGTGTGGACATACCTGACGTGTAATTAACTTCCCTCTACTAAAATAACGCGAGTGTAGGCAAAATACTACAATAATGTAAACCAAAACATAATTAAATCAAATGATTTTTTTTTTTTAAAGGAAACAAAACAACATGTAAGAACGAGAATTATCTACGTAAAACTCTATTTTTAAATTTGAATTATATAAGAGACTTTGCAAGAACACCGACATGAAAATTTTGGTTTATAATCTTGAATAATCAAAAGGTTTTATTTTGCAGCAAAAATTATTTCGCGAAATAAGTGGTTTGTTTAAAAAAAATTTAGCACATCATACTCCCCTTAAAAGAGAGTTACGTCCTCGGAACTCGAAAAGTCGGTTAACAAAAGTTTTGGTAAAAGGAAAATTGTAATTGAGTTTGTCAACGTTAAAAGAAACAATACACGAAACTGATGTACCATACAAACATGTATAAATTGAATTAACATAGAACAAGTATTCCAACAATCACAAAAAGTGTGAAATGAAACACATAAACGTTCCCTTCCTAAACTACCCAAATCTCACCGAATTTGTTGAAGAAAGGAAAAAATCCTATAATATTGGTTTGTAAAATAATATTTTGTTGTTTTTCAAGAAGAGAAAGTATTTGAAATAAAACGGGGTTTGGAAAAGAATTGAAAGGAAAGTTTTTCCGGCTTTTAAACTGATACCACTTTGTAACACCCCAATAATTCTCCACTTTTACCTGCGAAATAATTAAACTAAAATACGGAGAATCATTGGCATGTCTCCGCCACGTGTTAAAACTTTTAGGCTAAAATCACAAATTGCAGCGGAAATCCAGTTAGCGCAAACAGTTCAAACCAAGGTATTAAAAACCCAATAAGTAAAACTCGTTTAACAAGTTGGAACCATTATGGTCCTTATTTGCAAACCAAGGCAAAACCCCTTTTTCCTTTAAAACATAGCAAATCCGAAATATCAAAACGTTTTGAAGAGTCTACGATGCGTATAAAAACTATCAAGTTACGTCGGCTCTCCACTCAAACCATCCATCCAAGTCTTAGTCACTTTACTGTTAAACCTGTGAGAATTCTGCTCCCCATAATTTCCAAATGAAATAAGGATCATCACAGGTCCACCAAAAGAAAGAAAACGTGGACGACAACAAACAACACAAAGCACACAATCAGCAAAGCTGAGTACATACAAATTACGAAATCAGAAAACAAACGGACAGCATCTCCCCTAAAAACTGGACATACCGAGTTACGACACCTGCTTAAAAACAAGAGAAAACCCAACTGTGGTGTTCATAACCACTTAACAACATTATACATATATACAGCTGATCCCAAACTCAAACCAAAACCTATCAACTAAATATTACATACAGCTGCTCCAAAACAATACAATCCCAAATTCATCAACTACTCTTGTTGACTAGAGTGTACCTGCAGATTAGCTTACTCGACTCCAATAAATGACTCAATATATTTGATTACATTTGCTATGATATGAGCAACAGACAAGGTTGTCCAATCCCAGACACACAAGGTGCCACAATTCAACCAGACACACAAGGTGCCACAATTCGAACCAGACACACAAGGTGACATAGTTCATCCCCCATGCCTCCCCGTCGAAAGGCATCAAAAAGTTCAATAAACCAGATGGCGAACGGGCGCGACTCCGTCACCATAGTTAGATGAGATCTCAAACTAACCCCATTTTGGATAAAACCCATTTGGATAAAATCCGTTTTTAAAATAAATATAAAGAGACGCGTTGATCAGACGGCCCTAGTAAGGAAGCGAATAAATCGCAACCCCAACCCTTGATTGTCAATACTCTAGACGTGCACAAATCTAGAGTTTTATTGCTCATCCATAAGTTATTTAACCATTGATTATAGACACCTTCACATGACTCACAATTCACGTTGGAATTCTTTTTAACTCTAACCATTCCTTTTTTTTATAAACCTGTTGGACAAGCCAACTAACCTCGTCAATAAGACTTGAATACTTCCCTTTACTCGATTCACACATCATATCATGAACGAGTAATAAAATAACCTCATGGGGTAAGTTACACTTGACCCCACTTAATTCATCCTTATATTATAGACAACCTCATGAAGCAAGTTATACTTGACTCCACTTAAACCATCAACAGACCAACCAATTTATCATAGGCAATAGACTAATATCAATCCTCATATCAAATCTCATGAACAAACCAAATTCCTCAATATTCCACAGTTTCTCAATTATCGATCCAATACACAATAGATGACTTATTCGTGACTCCTAAACAATTCCAAGGAAACATATACATCAAGGATACATATACATATACGTCAAGGATTTCGCAAGTAGTACGTACCTTGAAAAGAAAACAATCCAGCTATGTGTTTTTCACTTCAACAATAACTCAAGGAGAATTTCCTCCTACAACCAAATAGAAATCAATTATTATTGATTCCTAACACAAGATTACAACAATACATATTCCCTTGAAACCCCAGAAAACTTTTAAAAATCAACCTTGAACATGTTTTAAAGATTAACTTCAACGCTTATACAATAAAGCATTCCTTTATTTCTTTAAAAACTTTAAAAGCCATAATTCTAAATGGTTAAAATCACTTTGAATATGCTTAATAACTCTGAAAATATCATAATCAACTTGTATTTTCGTGCCAAATATTTTTAATTAATTTTAATAACAAAACATATTTTGTAATCGAAAATTGTCAATCTGATGTAATAATTTATTAAAATACTAAAACTATACGAAAATTTTGAAACTTTTATACAGAGTGTATAATTGTATACTTAATATTCACACAAAGTTTCGTAAATTATAGATGAACAGAAAAATAAATAAAAATCAAAAACCGAATCAGATTTACGAAAAACAGTCCATTCGAAAACGAATTTATTAAAATAGTAAATCTGCTTGGAAAATTCTGAAACTTTTACACAAGGTGTATAATATCATATAAGTTACTCGACAAAAATTTCATAAATTATTGACAAACAGAAAAATAATGAAAAATCAAAAACCGAACCTGAAACCTGAAAACTGTCGATTCAAAAACGAATTTGTTTGAAATAGTAAACATGTTTTAAAAATTCTGAAAATTTTACATGGATTGCATACTGGTATGAACATCAGTCGACCAAAGTTTTGTAATTTATTGGAAAGCAGAAAAATAACTAAAAATCGAATACTAAAACTGGACAGATTAATCAAAACGTGAAAAACCCTAATTTTAACTTTTATCAAATCTGATTTTTTTTCTGTTTTAATTAAAATTATTAACACAAACTCATGACATCAATAATCCTTAGAAAATCATACCTAAACAATAGTATAAGCAATTGGTTGTAAAGCTTCACAATTAAAATCTAATTAAAACATGAATAATACATGGGAAAGGAAGAAAAATAAGAAGAGGAGGAGAGAGGGAGCACCGATGGTGGCTGGTGGCCTTCGAGCACCAGGCAGCAGCAGCGGCGGCAGGTGGCGGTAAGGGCAGCAACAGTAACCCACAACACGATTTCCTTCTCTTTCTCTTTCACGTTTTCTTTTTTTTTTTTTGAAAATAATGAATAAATGATGAATGAGGCGTAAATGTGTTTTTGAGTAAGAGAGAATAAACCCTTTTAGTAATCTAGGTTTTAGTTAAATTAATTTTGGATATCTTTTCTTTTTTCTTCTTTTTTTTGATAAAATAAAATAAAATCAAGTAAAAAGATATCATGAAATATATCTTAAGCGAAAATAATAAAGATTAAATAGAATTTAAATAAATCGCATTGTTTTATAAATTAATTGTTTTATATTTATAAGAAAATATAATTATAAATATCCGAAAATTAAGAAAATATAATTATAAATATCCAAAATTACGGAAAATATAATTATGAATATCCGAAAATTACGGGGGATTACAAAATATGTGTAAGGCTTTGATGACTTACCTCTATACAAGTGACGGGGTGTCATTGGAACGAACTGGGTCCGGTCCCTCTGCCCCGGGGGGTACGGCTCTCGGTGATGACTTTGGCTTTACGAGAATTGAATTCTTGCTTTTGAATAGTGTGAGTATGCCTAGAGTTGTGTGTATTATACTCGAAACGAGTAGAGGAAGTCGCCACTGAACTCTTTCGAGGAGCTGTAGTCCTCGTTTAAAGTCTTGCCTATAATTGCATAAAGCAAGGCGAAGGACTCCATAGTTTGGTCGTGCACCAAACGTCATGGATCAAGGGGGACAAGATAAGGGCAAAGTAGTGCACAACACCCCCCCTTCCTCGCATCTAGCGGCCTCTACTCAGTCATTGTCAAAAATACAACAACAAAGAAATTTTCGTTTTAACCCGACCATGAGAATGAAAGATTACTAGGCAGGTTGATTGACAAATATAGATGCATGTATCATGTATGGACTAATTTGTTGTTGCGACATGTGTGTTTAATTCCGTATTCAAGGGGCTCCTCTTTTAGGTCGTATACGATGGGCTATCTCCTGACTATCCCTTCCTAGCGCTTCTATTACATCACCAAACCGAAATACCCACGAGATAGAGAATAATGTTGATCAATATTGGTTAAACTCTTGGTTGTAGATGGTCAAGAAAGTCAACAGAATATTTTTAATCCTTAACAGTCTTGTGTTGGGATGGTAGGTATTAAACAACATCGACATATTGTTGTTCGTAATACCCGTGTTGATATTTTTTTTCATTCTAGGATTTCAGCGCCCAAGGAGGTTGATGTTTGGTTGACTAGTGGTCAGGACGGGGCTCTTCGTCTTGCAGATGTGTTGCTTTATTTGTGGGACAACGGGCTTGATGTGTCTGTTGATTTGACAAGGTCATCACCTTTGACAACAACTGGGTTGACTTATTTCGTACCTGGTCAGGTGGTGGTAGTTGCAGCTCATCGTAAGCGAGACAAGTATGTGGTGCATTGCAAGGCTATTGGCTACACTTTCCTTCCTTTTTCCTTCTTTTCTTTGGGGGAATTAGATAAGGGGGTCGTTGCTCTTCTAAAGCGGATCCAAAAGTTTTCCAGGGCTTAAGATATCGGGGCACGTGTAGCTGCTCACATATTCAGTCAGATTCAATTCKCTATAGCTTGAGGAGTGGGGGCCCATATTGTATCTCGGCTCCCTTTTAATTTCTTGCAGATCATTTGTTCGCCTTTGTTGCTTTTAACAGTTGCCACGTTTTGGTGCTTTTATAATAATAATAATAATAATAATAATAATAATAATAATAATAATAATAATAATARTAATAATARTAATAAWAATAWKRATAAWAATAATAATAATAATAATAATCATAATAATGATAATAGTAATAATAATAGTAGTAGTAATAATAATAATAATATAAGGATAAATACCTAACTTTGCTGATTTTAAAATAAAATACTAGTTTCCAGTTTATTTTCTTAAATACTAGTTTCGAAAATTCTTCGGAATAGTACCTAGTAACGATTTTAGGCCAAAATGTTAACAAAGGGTCAAATGTTGGGAACCCACCTGCTTTTTTTTAATCTTTTCTCCTTCCTCCTCCCTCTTCTTCACGAAGTTTGCTCCATGGCTCGATTACTTCTCATTCCTCCGTGGCTCCCATTTACTTTCTCTCTCTCTTCTCTCTCTCTCTCTCTCTCTCTCTCTCTCTCTCTCTCTACTCTCTCTCTCTGCTCTCTTCATTTTTCTCCTTTTTCTTTCTTTTTTCTTCGATTGTATGACTTGAAATCCTATTTCCTCCACCTTATTCGAGAGATTGTTGCGAGAGATTGAAGGAGAGAGAAAGTGAGAGCTTGACTACCAATGGCGAAATGGAGGATAGCAGTTGGCTGCGGCGGCGATACTAGTAGGTGTGGGCTCTGTGCGACAGTAGTGATGATGGTGGCAATTCGGCGGTATTGTGGAATTGCGTGAGTTCAATGGTGTGCGAATGGTGGTGGTTCGAATGGTGTGCGAATTGGTGGGTTGTTCGAGTGGTGGTGGTTCGAATGGGTGTGGGCTGTTTCGAATTGGTGTGCGAATGTGGTGGCTCGAGGGGCGTAAGAGGGATTCAAGGAGAGCGCGGTGGACTGGTTTGTGGCTGTGCATTGTTGTTGTGGCGGAAGTGATAAAGGGGCCCCCGGTTGGTGGTGATGGAGAAGGAAGAAGAAAAAGGGAGGGGCAGTGAAGGAGGAGCCAAGGAAGAAGAGGAAAAGAGGAAAAAAAAGGAAAAAGAATGGTTAAAAAGGTCATTTCACACAAACGGTGTTAAATTTTTTACGGAAACAGTGCTATAGGTACTGCATTCACTAAAGATTCGCGAAACTACGTATTTAAGTAAAATAAACTGGATATTAGGTATTTATTTTTTAAACTGGGATCAAAGTTAGATCT